>VIAB01003539.1:95254-114906 GCA_009801035.1 Oophaga pumilio
TTTGTGTCATTCTCAAAACTTTTGGCCATGACTGTAGAATGGTAGTGGGGCTGATCTCTCCTCCACTCCGGGGTTTGAGAGTGACCCATGTCCGTGATTCATATTTAAACTTTGAGTTAAGGTTTGGCTGTGTCAGTGTTTGATTTTCAAGTATCAGAGCAGGAAGCTCTGTGTAGGACAGATCTGTGTAAGACTCAACACAGAGCCAGAGAAAGCAAAGCCACTGACGCACCTATGAGTGATGCGGCGGTGCAGTCACACACAGCAATGGATTTGATACATACTGTTATAGATGACCGTGGCTGTGAATGAGAGTTTAAAGTTTGAGTTATTTTTGTAATTTGTCACAAAATAAAGACGTTTAACTTGGACTATCCTGGGTCACTGCCTCATTACCGCACTATAGTGAAAGCTGTTGCATTACACTATTTAAATTGAAATTGATTCAACCTTATATAATATTTATCACTTTTTCCAAGTTTATCTAGGGCACAGCTGTACGAAGTATTGTTTATATGATTTGTATGACTACTAAATATAGAGCGCTAGTAAACTGCATGTCTGTTTTAAACATGGTACCCTATGTAAGGCATTCTGATGTCCCTTATTCTTATATGTGTTGTAATCATGTTTTTCATGGAGAGGACAATATTCAGGCCGGGATCACACATGCGATGATGTCGTCCGACACTCGCATGTGAAATCCCAGCTGTGGCGCCGGCACTCAGGAGTGGAGTGCGCGGCTGCATGTAGGTCTATGCAGCCGCTCGCTCCACTCCCGAGTGCCGGCGCCACAGCTGGGATTTCACATGTGAGTGTCGGACGACATCATCGCATGTGTGATCCCGGCCATATACTGATTATAGTTTGTGGACAAAGTCACATGTTTTATTATTGTGGACCATCAATATGCACATAAAAATGAAGACATGTTTGTTTTTATAATAATTGCAAATCAGTCTTGCCAATTCAAGTATATGGGACCATGAGAAAACAAATGACACTGGGATTCCAACTGCTGCTTTTCCCTGAGCAGTTAATATGAGAAGCTTCAAAAACCTCCATATTTTGATTTTCATATGAGAAAAATGGATGACACACGGATTGTAAAAACTGACACAGAACCCAAAAATCCATGAAGTCTTCTGTCTATTTCAGGGTTCGGTGCATGCCACAGAGATTCAGTCACCACCAGAGTGAGAATTTCTGTAACGGACTATGCTCTTAGTTCTTAGACTAAGGGCGCAGTGAGACGTACGTATAATTTGGACCGAGATCAAAACGCAGTGCTGGCGGCTCTCCCTACCCGAGTGTGACAGTTGAATGTATTTCTATGCAGCTGTCATGCTTGGCCATTTGGAGCATTGCATTCCAATCTTTGTCCAATTTATGCGACTGTCTGACTGTGCCTTAAGTATAACACAATATTGGAGATGAGTGAATAAATTTGAATGGAATTGAACTCCACTCTGATTTTCCAAAAATCCACATTCACCGAAATGCAGTTTTTTTTTGTAAATTGCTTTCGCGCTGATTCAGTAAAATAGTCCCCAATTTTGTAATCCCTAAAAGGCCATCAAAATGTGAAAAAAATGGAAAAAAATTGTTATACTCATCTCACCACTCACCTCCCCAATCCCTTCGCTTCTCACCACTACCCGTCCCGTCCTCTTCGTATCTTAACAACGCTGTCAATTGTGCTGAACTTTCTGGACCTTTCATGTTAGCTTGGGGCTTTCAGATTTGTTAGACCCTGAGGGATTCTGCACATGTACCCGAAAAGGTCGCAAAGCAAGCCGAGACATCATGATGTAACTGCATGCGTATTGACCTTTGAGGATGCATGTCAAGAACCTTCCCATGTATATCAAATCTAGAACCCCCAGTCTAACGTGAGAGGTCTGGGGTTTTCAGCACAGATGACAGTGATCCGAAGATGTAACAAAGACCAGATGGGTGGTCGTGAGGAGCAGAGGGTACGGGGAGGTGAGTATAAGGATTCTTTTATTTTTTACATCTTATGTTTTTTAAGCTCTGGGGTCTAGAGAGACCCCATAGCCCAATAATGGACATTAAATTTGAAAAAGAATAACTTCTCCGCATATTGAATTTCCTCGAAAAAGTCCACGAAAACAGCTATTTTGTTACATATAACAAGTACATCTAATGCTACATTCCCACTATGAGCTTTGGGTGATGTTTTAACACTGCAGATTTTCTGCACCTATTATTTAAATTGGGATACTTGCATTCTTTCATTGCGTTTTTATGTACTTTTGTTTTACATGTGTTTTTATAGCATTTTTGATGCTGTGGTTTTTGTGTCTTGTTGGTGTGTCATGCTTTCTTTTTGATACTTCCTGGTACTTGGCTTTGGCAACATTTTATTGACATACTTAGGTGTGGCTTACATGTGTTTTTGATGCGTTTCCACCACGCAAACACACTAAGGGTGAGTTTCCACGGTCAGGAAACGCTGCGTGTTTGGCGCTGTGCACTGGCGCAGCGCCAAACACGCAGCGTCCAGATGTTACAGCATAGTGGAGGGGATTTAAATAAATCCCGTCTCCACTATGCGTAACAACACGCAGGTGGCAGAACTGCGTAAACGGACATGCGGCGCATCTTTTCAGACCGCAGCATGTCCTAGCGTATTGCGGCGACGCTGCGTCGCCGCAACGGAATTTAACACAGGGCTATGTAGCCCTGCGTTATTTCCGGAGGTGTTCCGGAGGTGTCCTGAACACCTCCGGAAATAACGCGCGTCAGAAAGGGGGCATGGCTTAGACGGAGAGGAATTTCCGCTCCGTCATATACGCTGTGTTTCCTGATGGTGCAAACACAGCCTTAAAATACATGTGCGTTTTTCCCAGTGGAATTTCCACACCTAATATAAGTCTATGGGGAAATTCTGAACAGAAAACTCGGCATAACTGCAAGAGAAATTAACATGCTGAGGATTCGAACCATGCACCACAAATCAGATTACACTGAGTAAAAAAATCACAGTGGGCCCAAGATTTCTATAAATCCTATCCTCTTTCCTAGAATTGTAGGATGCTGCATTTTTGATGCAGCATCAAAAATGCACCAAAAGCTCATCTTAGGAATATAGCCTAAATGCAGAATTTTGTGACTTGTTGTGGGAACATGGGCACTAATGGTGTAAAGCTTAGCATAGTCACCACTTTGTCTCATACTCTATTAAGATCTAATAACATTTCTTTCACTTTTTTGTGAATTGAATACTAAGGCCGGGGTCACACTTGCGAGTGTGATGCGAGAAACTCGCGTGAGTCTCTCGCATCAATACCGCCGGCACTCGGACCGGAGTGTGCGGCTGCATAGAAATACATGCAGCCGCACACTTTGGTCCCGAGTGCCGGCGGCACTTGAGACTCGCTCAAGTTTCTCGCATCACACTCGCAAGTGTGGCCCCGGCCTAACACAATAAATGCCATCATTTTTCAATCCCTTGTTACCAGACTGAGTAGTGATTTGTGATGGTTTTTTAAAGTATTCGTGAAAACAGCTGAAGTTTACCATTTTCCTTGTTTTTTTTTATAAATAGCATAGTTTTAACAATTTTTAGCAAATCTTTCTGTCTGCGTTTTGCACCGATATCTTCATTTCCATTGATTTTTATTCATCCAGAATATCAATATTTTTTAATATATGCACGTGTCTGTGTGTTTATATAGATGGCATCTCATGCTATCCGATGTTTACACGAATCCATAGATTTACAATGCAGATTTTGATCCGACACTCGTGATTTTGCATAGACCACCAAAAAATCTGACATGTGAATATCCTCATAAACTGTCATAGGTACAATTGCTACCCGTGAAAAACACTCGTACGAGGAAAACTGATGTCTGAATGAGGCCTTAAGCTTAACTATCTGGATGAATGCTATATAGGTTTTTTTATGTCCCCAACCTTTTATTACTCACAAAGGCCTTATAATGACTGCAGTGTAAACCTCAAATTTTTAAGCCTTATAATACAAGGTCAGCTTTTAAAGGCAAACACCTTGGTTGCATGAGTTTCTACTTGAACTCTACAATCCTAAAAAGAAGAAAAAAAAAGAAGAGCGAACTACAGGGATTCGCTAAGATACTAGGAGCACTGCGGGATCATTAATACAGCCAGCACTGAGTAATGAGGTGTATTTTTAAGGATCTCTCAAAGGGGGTTTGCAGAATGAATGGGAAGAAGTAGGGAGGGGAGACGGTTAACTTTGCTCTCTTCGGCTTCAATGGGACGCTCTGAACAGCTGTGAAAAGGGTCTCGGAGTTTTTCTCACGCCCAAACGACATCTCACCCTGCTGAGGTCAGCCCAACTCACATCACTAATATATACACAGTCTGTGTCCCATATCAATGCCAATATGCAGCTTCATTTTATGCATATAAGTTGAAAGACAAGTGACACTAATTTCGACCCAAACACAAATCTTTTGTGAGAAACGCACAGCACAAAGCGCCTTTTTTCAGTCACACACACTTCAAAACATTATTCTGTCCACATCTGATGCTTCAACCTGTCTACAATGAAATTCGCCCCATTTCATGGATTTACTGCATTACTAGGTCTTATATATGCTTGTGACTGTTGCCATTTTTAACAACTAGTCTATAAAAAAAATATTAAAAAGTTTAGTGATAATTGTGGTGTTTTGATCTTTTTTTTCAGTATTTATTATGGCATTCTTTCTATTGTATTTACTACAAGATTTAAAAAATTGACAGAAAAAAAGTTTTAAATGTTAAAAAAAAATTCAAAAAAACACAAGTAACAATTTTTTTTAACACGTATGTTAAACTCCATTTGAAAAAAAATGTATATGTGAAAACTATAAGATGTTTTTTTTTCCCAATTGTTGCTCTCCAGTTTTGTAGAAAAGTCACTGACAGGTTGTAAGTAAATTTGATTAGCTTATAATGAGTGAGTAATAAAAGCGGAGTTGTTTTTCAGTGTGTTAAATGGATGGACTTTGTTAATTAACTTAAGACAATTCCCAGCGTAATCCTCATTTCTTCAACAGCTTCTCTTTATTGCACGCCATTAATGCTCTGCACTAATTATTATGATGCTACTCTATTTGCGCAGTAAAGTTCCATTCTTTACAACCTGCAGAGATCTTCCTGGTCTGTACTCCACTGTGTCTATTTGCTTTTAGGAAGTAGAACACAAGGGGAAGACGCAGATAACAAGTGGTTAAAAATCAGCCTTCTAAAAATGATCACTGAATACCTAAATGTACAAATGAGAAGAACGTTTCAAGCACCTTGACCTAAGTTTGGGGTAGTGATTTGAACACCATGGAAATAATCTAGCTGATGTGTACAAATTTCTGCATGCCAACATCAAAGATTTATATGATTGTTTGTGGATTGATTCAAATCTATTCACATTTCACTAGTTACTTATAGGAATCAGGCAGATTGCTTTTTTTAGGGTACGTTGCCACAAAGAGTTTTTGATGCTGCGTATTTTCACTGCGTGAAAAATGCAACGTTTTACAGTTCCAGCAAAGTGGATGGGATTTACAGAAATCTCCTGCCCTCTGTGCTTCTTTTTAACAGTGTAAATTGACCTGTTGTGCGTGTTTCAAATCCACAACATGTTGATTTCTCTTGCGGTATTCTGAGTTTTCTGTGAGAGTTTTCTCCTTAGGGCTCATACTCACATGCGAGGAAATCATCCGATGCTCGCATGTGAAATCCCAGCTCTGGCCCCGACACACGGAAGTGGAGTGCGCGGCTGCATGTATTTGTATGCAGCTGCTCGCTCCACTCCCGAATGCCGGTGCCAGAGCTGAGATTTCACATGCGAGAATCGGACGTATTTCTCGCAAGTGGAAAAGAGCCCTTAGACTTGCATTAGCTATGAAAATTCCACAGGTAAAAAATACACGTGCGTTAAGTGCGTTTCCACTGTGTGCGTTTTTTAATGCCTTGTTAGGCCAGTTTCACACATCAGTGGCTCCAGTACGTGTAGTGACAGTTTTCTCACGTACTGGAGACACTGACACACGTAGACACATTAAAATGAATGTGTCTATGCACATGTCAGCGTGTTTTCATGGACCGTGTGTCCGTGTGCAAAATATGCTGACATGTCCGCTTTTCTCCGGCACCACAGACCCAAAACGTTCCGCACACGTGCACACGGAAAACTGTTCACACAGTCCTCATTGCACACGGATGGCACTGACAGCTACAGTAAGCGCTGTTCCCCTGCCTGTGGTGCTGAAGCTCCCTGCCTGAAGTTATTCTCCCTGCTCTGCCGGCAACAGCGAGCAGGGAGAATAAAAGAAAAACCCGACGTGGGGTCTCCCTTAGGTTTTCAACCAACCGGGCAAAACTATACAGCTGCGGGCTGCTATTCTCAGGCTGGAAAGGGGCCATGAATATAGGCCCCCCCAGCCTAAAAACAGCAGCACCCAGCTGCCCAGAAAAGGCGCAGCTATAAGATGTGCTTTTCTGGAGCTTTGTCGGGTTCTTCCCACTTGCCCTGTAGTGGTGGCAAGTGGGGTTAATAAAGGGTTAATACCATCTAGCTATTGTAAGGTGACATTAAGCCAGACTTAGTAATGAATAGGTGTCAATAAGACACCTATTCATTACTAATCGTATAGTACCGTATTTTTCGGACCATAAGACGAACTTTTTTCCCAAAAAATTTTGGGGGAAAATGGGGGTGCGTCTTATGGTCACAACATACCGAAAAGTCCGGTGGCGGCGGCGCTCCCAATGCAGCTTCGCTGCGGTGCGGTGGTGGTGTCGGGGCAGCAGCGGGGCTCTGTGCTGCGTCGGGGGCTCCGCCGGCATTTCGTCCTAGCCGGAAAGCCCCCCGCAGCTGCAACGCGGTTCTGGGCTGAAGGAAGGCCGCCAGGGGCCTCCGGCAAGATGGACGCCGCATACTCATTCAAATCTCGGCAACGAGATCTCTTCCCGAGATCTCGTTTCCAGAGCAATAATATCCCATATGTGTCCGGCGATCAGTCAAGTCCCACGGCGTAAATCCATCTCAGGGGTTAATCAGTTTACAGCCGGAGCTCTGCTAATGCAGCCACACCGACTGTAAACTACTGGGGAATGACTGGGAGCAGCGTGCAGAGGCTCAGTGACTGGGGATGACGTCACTGACTCTCTACTCACTGCTCCCATTCATTCTCTAGTAGTTTACAGTCGGAGCGGCTGCATTAGCAGAGCTCCGGCTGTAAATGGGATATTGTAAATGGGATATTGTTGCTTTTCTGACACCTATTCATTACTAAGCCTGGCTTAATGTCACCTCACAATAGCAAAGTGGCATTAACCCTTTATGAACCTCACTTGCCACCACTTCAGGGCAAGTGGGAAGAACTCAACAAAGCTCCAGAATAGGCGCATCTAATAGATGCGCCTTTTCTGGGCAACTGGGGGCTGCTGTTTTTAGGCTGGGGGGGCCCATAATCATGGCCCCTTTCCAGCCTGAGAATAGCAGCCCCCAGCTGTATAGTTTTGCCGGGTTGGTTGAAAACCTAAGGGGGACCCCACGTCGGGTTTTTCTTTTATTCTCCCTGCTCAATGTTGCCGGCAGAGCAAGGAGAATATTACAGGCAGGCAGCTTCAGCAACACAGGCAGGGGACAGCGCTTACTGTAGCTGTCCGTGCCCTCCGTGTGGTCCTGATGTGGCACACGTGCGTCACACGTGTGCCACATGGACATACAACGTATTCACACGGACACGGATATCTCCGGTACCGTGTTTACCGGTACCGGAAATATCTGGACGTGTGAAACTGGCCTCATTGTGTTTTTTAACACTGTGGTTTTCATCTCTTGTAGGTGTGTCTTGCTTTAAATAAAGCTACTTTGTTTTTGATACTTCCTGGTATTTGGCTTTGACAAAACTTTATTGACATACTTAGGTGCAGATTACATGAGTTTTCGACGCGGCATTTAAGACGCAGAAACGCATTAAAAATGCGTGTACATTTTTTACCTGCAGATTTTCCGCATCTAATGCAAGGCTATGTGAAACATCCACATATAAAACTCAGCGTGCTGCAAGAGAAATTGACATGTTGTGATTTGAAGTACACACCGCAGGTCAGTTTACGCAGCATTAAAAAAGCACAGTGTGAGACTTCTATAAATTCCATCCACTTTGCTAGAATTGTGAGACGCTGCGTTTTTGAAGCAGGGAAAACAGGCAGCATCAAAAATGCACTAATAGCTCATCGTGGGAGCGTAGCCTGAAGGGTCTCTCTGTCTGACTGCGCCCTTTTCTGTCACCTTTTTTAAATGTCAATTCTTTGTAGGGAATAAGCAAGGATTACAGCCTTTTTTTGCAACGGAAAGGGTAAAATCTGCACTGAATCTGCAATAATATCTGCAGCAAAATCCCAGGCACATATAGCATGTGGATTCAGCTGCAGATAAATTGTGGAAAAATGCAAACCAAATACACAGTGTGTGAAACCCACCTTGAGAATAAGTTCATATTTTGCACATGTGATGCGAACTTCAGTTTTCATTGCCGATTCTTAAAAAACAAAAATGGATTGACCTGGTACAGATTTTAAAATCTGCACCACATGTCAATTTCTGCACAGAAATGTTTAGATGACACGTGATGATATCTTATCTAGTTAGCTGATAATGCATTACGCTGCAGATTTTCTCCATACAAATCTGCAGAGAAAATCCGCACCAATGTTGTGAACGTAGCTTTTTGCTGAGTTCCCATAATAAGTATTTTTTGGTGCTTTTTTTTTTTTGCTGTGTATTTTCATTGTACAAAAATGCAACTTATTACTTATCCAGAAAAAGTAATAAGATAATATAGAGATTTATATCTCACCGTCCTTTTTTATCGTGCTGTAGGAACTGACATCCTGCGTGGTTTTTTATCTGTAACATATCAATTTCTCTAAATATGTTGGTTTTTTTTTGCAAATCTGCTCCATAGACTTGAATTAGATGAGGAAAATATGCAGATAGAAAACGCAGATGTGTAATACGCACAACTGTATCAACATAACTACATGACATACAAAAGGAAACAAACCGCCGTTCAAAAAATTTGATAAAAACTACCGGTAATTTGAAAAAAACACATTCATAAATGCAAATAAACCAATTTAGCTAATTGGTGTTGAAATGTCACAGAAAAACTGAAACATCCAAAACACGCTATCTGCGGCAAAATCCACAGTTGTTACTGTGGAAATCTTTTGCACAAAGAATTGACAGGCTGCAGATTTCAAAATAACACCACACGTCTATTTCTGAGCTGAAATTTTCAGCAACGAAATTTGTTCTCTAGTTTCTTTTCCACATTGAAAATCCACTTCAAACATACAACGCGTATTTACCAAAATTTTGTAAAAAAAAATAAGTGAATGCTGCCATTTAAAAAAAAAAAGAGGTCACAAAAATATAATATTTATCATTGCCTCTCAGCACATCTAAAACCACAACAATGTTTTCCCAAAAAAATACAGTAAAGACCCCAAAAAATGATGTGAAGGCTGTGTTTTAATTTATCTATCCTGTTTTGTCTAGATGAACAGCTTTTGATGTTCTAAATATCTTACAAAGGATAATTTAGCAATATAAGTATTGACTTTAGTAAGATATTCCCTATATGTTCTTTTCTATAAGTGATACCCCCCTTTATGTGCCATGACCTATTTGAAATGAAGAAATGCCTATATTGCTGCCCATTGGGCAATTCTTCAGCGTATTGTTTGACCACATACCGTATGTATGGCTTCTAAAATGCCACAATTTAGTGCCTTTGTGCATGTACATGGCTTATTCAATAGCTAAGACAACCCGTAACTATAGCAACAATCAGCGATTTTGGCCATGTTGGGTGTTGGTACATTTTACATTAACCCCAGTATAATTATTGTACAAATACATCTAGATAGGGGGTTCTGGTTATGCATGCAGCGTTGTTTCTAAATTACTCTGCGTTACATAGAAAATTGTACAGTTCTGTAATATTCTATTGGGTGGACTGCATTATATTATAAGCGGCAGCACACGTAAAATAGGGCTAAAAGAATTAAGTAGAAGAATCGGGCTACATTCCTACGATGAGTATTTGAGATTGCAGAATTTCTTCACCCATTAGCTAGATTTGATTATTAGCTTTTTTTCATTGCGTTTTTTTTACATGTTGTTTTTATTGCTTTTGTATCTTGTGTGTCATGTCTTACATAAAGCTGCTTTGTTTTTGACACTTTCTGGCATTTGGTATCTCTAAATGTTTCTGAAACAGTCATGTTTGGATCATGTGTGTTTTTTATTGTTGGGGAAATGCACTAAATCCTTGTGGGTTTTTTACCTGCAGATTTTCCACATCTAATGCATGGGAAATTTGCAGATTAAACTCAGCGTACCCACAAGTGAAATTGACATGTTGCAGATTTCAAACAGACACCGGGGGTAAGATTACGTAGCGTAAAACAAAAGCACAGTGGGCATGAGATTTCTATAAATCCTTCCCACTTTGCCGGAACAGTAAAGCTGTGTGCCCACGATGAGTTTTTGACACTGCATAATTTCGCTGTGTCAAAAACGCAGTGTCTTACAGTTCCAGCAAAGTGGATGGGATTTAAAGAAATGTCACTTCCTCTGTGTTTTTTTTGCGCAGCATAAACTGACCTGCGGGCCGGTTTTCAAATACTAAACATGTCAATTTCTCTTTTAGAGGGTTTCCGCAGAGGAAATGCACTAAAAACACATGTATTCCGCATATGACTATATCAAAGTTTTGTCAAATCTAAGCACCAGGAAGTATGAAAACACTGCAGCTTTATTTAATGCATGAGATACCAGCAAGAGACAAAAAATGCAGCATCAAAAACACAATAAAGATGCACTCGAAACCCCAAATTGTCAGTTTGTTAGACAATCCCCACATGTGTTGTGGCTGTCGAACAGCCGTGAGACATGCAGCTGCGGGGACTTGAATATATTATCCGAGCACGCCGAAGTCACTCGGTTAGCACACAGGCGTGCTCGGATAGCACCTTATCCGAGTACGTTCGCTCATCACTGATGACCCACCCTATACACCTGAATGGGAGATAAACTGTACTATAAACAGTAGTGTTAAGCCACGGCCACTAAACAATGTACGAAGCATACATTGCTTATATTTGGCCACTGCTGATCAATGTGAAGTTATTATATTACTATTATTACTTAACAGGCCATGTTCTGACCATTTAGCTTTTTAGAATTAAAGTGGACATTTATTCCATATACTCACAAATGTTTACTGCCAATTTTCTGTTGGGTTCCATTATTATGATTTTATTGCAGATCTTTAGGATTTTATTAAAGAGTTATATATTGGAGTACAAGTGCTATAAATGATTTATGATGTACGAAAAGGATAAGGGCAAAGGTGACTTCTGACCACGTGTGGGTCACTGTAAAAAGCGGCATTACAGTAACTATAAAGCTATCTCCATGTTTGCTTATGGGAAGAACTTTGTGGATGACCTTGCTACCGTAGCATAAAGAACCCCAAGTAAGGTCATTCCAAACAATGATGTGACCGCACAAGAAATGAAAAGTTGCCATAGCCCTAGTTTTGGAGGGTGGAAGTAACCTTGTGTGACAGTTCTGTGTGAACAGTTCCCATATGTGCCAATCAGAGCAAAATAGGTTGTATATTTAGGGCAACTAGATGTTGCCTCTCAAAATGCCAGAATTCAAGTTTATAGAAAAAAATCATTTACAATCATTTATTAGACAGCGTAGAGTGATATAATTCTTACTAATGACCCCCGGTATCGGTACCTGTGTCTTTGCTGTGGTTAGCTGTTGCTGTGTTGTTGGCTATTGCTGTGTTGTTGGTTCGATTTTTGTAAACTTATTACCTCCGTTTTTTCTGACTGTTTCTATAACATTTTACAAGTCCAATTCTATAGTACAATAAGGCGGACACTTCTCTGCTACACCATGGTCTCCAGCCTCCGACCCTCTGACAGTCACACAAACATGAGTCTCATTCACGGTGTAGAGAGGAAGGCCACAATGCATGTCTATTATATAATGAGGGGGAAAAAAAGATTGGGATGGAGCCATTTTGTCCACCCAACATACGCAGGACACTCTTATTGTGTCTGCTCAATCCAACTATGAATGGTATTATTGTGTCTGAGATCCTATTCATGCCTCTCCCTACTTGCCCCCATCCCCCTTTCTGTTCCCTCAGCCGACCACCCCTCCTCTTTTCTCCCGCTCTAGGTTCCTTGTGGCTCAGCCGGAGTGCATGGATAAATTAATATGAATTTGAAAAGAGCCTTGTTTCCCAATGACATATCCTCGCCACTTTCTCACGATGAGCAAGGTTAGAGGAGTGGGGGTTGAGACAAGGTGGGGGCACCCGATTGCCCTTACTAAGCCTGTCAAGGATAAATCTTTTAGCAAAGCTGATCTGGTTTGGTTATCTTCGCTTTTCACAAATCTTAAAATTATTATTTAAATGCCCATGAAACAATAATGTTCTGATAGCCTGTTTCCACATCCATTTCACATGACAGCTTAGCAAATATTGCCAAGACAAGAATAAAGTTGGGGGAAAATGGGCACAACATCAACACAAATATATTGGTGTCAATCTGTTTCCCCAACTCCCCCCACAGAAAAATGGTTCAAAATATAGAACTCACAATATTCTGCTGCATATGCCTGAACGTAACATAAGTTACAAGGTTCCTTCTATTGCCACACATTGGAAGGTCAAAATGTGTGCTAACTTTAGCAGAACGCTCACCAGCTTTCAATGAACTACTATTGCTCCAATATTGGAAATTTACCTTATGAATTTTTTTTTATCAGGGTCACCACCTACTTGCACCCACCTGCACATGATGTGTCATTTACACTGATGATATACCCATATAAACATGGTAGCACGACCTGGCCAATGGTTCAAGTGTTCTTTATAGAGAAAGCAGAGTAAGATGCTACTTGACACATTTGACATCACTTTATCTGCCTATAGAACAAAAGGATCAAGTGAATACATTCAAACTGCCTTAGGACTCGTTCTCATCTGTGTATAAATCAAACGAGTGCAATCCGATAAAAAATCATGTGCCATCTGATTTTTATGTACACGTCTCAAAGGAAGCCCAACATTTCATCAGCCAAGTACAGTAAATTCACACCCGAACCGTCAGAATAGAATAGACATAAACAGATCTGAGATATATAATCAGAGATTTGCGTCTGTAGTTTTCTGTACTTGTACTTAGCTAATAATTAAATAAATAAATTAAAAAAAATGGCATGGTCCCCCTTATTTTTAATAACCAGCTGAGAGAAAGCAGACAGCTGGGGCTTTGTGTTATTATTCTGGGAAGAGGCCAATATCCATGGAGCTTCCAAGTTTATTAATAGCTGCTCACAGCTGTCTGTGTAGCCTTTACTTGTTATTAAAAAGGGAGGAAACCCCCCAAAATTAATGTGGGGTCACCCCTATTTTTAATAACCAGCAAAGGCTAAGCAGAGAACTTGCTACCGGTTCTCACTCCGCTAGTCGTGACATCAGTGTAATAAATCGGCTGTGAATTGCGATAACCTTACTGCTGTCAGTGCTCATCACTGCAGCCAGATTCACACTACTGTGTGTTTCAGCAGCTGAGGTGAGGGGTCACATTACTGATGTCACCGCTCATCATCAGGATGAAGAAGAGTCAGGGATCGTCGTAGGACATCCATTTTATGGTTCATCGCGGACCCATTTTGGATTATTTTTTTTTATTGTAATAAATGGGTAAAAGAGGGGTAATTGTTGGGGAGTGCTTTTTACAATTAAAGGACTTTTCTATGTGTGCTTATTTCTTTTGACCACAGGGTTAGTAATGGTGGTGTATATAGTAATAGAGTTGTCCTGGGCTTGATGTCAGTGAACATTACACAGCTGATATGAACCCCAAAAGCATTAGCCCGAGGGCAATTGGGAAGAGCCGAGGCTAGGTGTCATCTAATGGATGCGCCATTTCTGGCTCTGCTGAGGGATGGTGTCATTATTCTGACACCTCCCCAGCCTATTAATATCAGTCTGCAGCTGGAGATCTGGAAAAGATCTGTATGGAGTAGTAGACCAAAATCCCTGCTGCAGTGTGTGCAAACTTGGTCAAGAACTGCAGGAAACGTCTGACCTCTGTAATTGCCAACAAAGATTTCTGAACCAAATATTAAGTTCTGTTTTTCTATTGTATCAAATACTTATTTCATGCAATAAAAGGCAAATTATTTTTGTAAAAATCATACAATGTGATTTTCTGGTTTTTATTTTTAGATTCTGTCTCTCACAGGTGAAGTGTACCTACGATAAAAATTACAGACCTCTCCATTCTTTGTAGGTGGGAAAACTGTATTATCAATGTCCACTGAAGCCAGTTCAATGTCTGACTTTATATCAATATTATGTAGTTGCATAGAATGAATTAACATCAACTAAAGAATTATATCCATACATTGAATATGCATCTTACAACCTCATATGCATCTTAAAATGTTATTGGCTGTAACAGCGGCAACTTGGTGGCATCAGGAGCTGTTGTTCAGCTGGTGTTTATTGGTAGAATAAAGTATTTGCATTGGCTTTCTTTTAGACATTTTGATATTTATTGTGTATGTAGTTGGGTTGGTTATGGATTTACGTGTAAATAACTTGGATTGTTTAAATCTAGATAGAAATATTTCTTTTACTATGTAATTTTCTGCTGAAACTGAGGATGATCTGTTTATAATATAAAGTAGCTCTTCTGTCATTTCTTTAGGCTATATTCCCACAACGAGTATTTGGTGAGTTTTTGATGTAGATTTTCTGCACCTTTAAGTAAATTAGGTTACTTACTTTTTACATACAATTTTTAACCTGTCGATTTTTCTTATCTCATACAAGTTCATTGGGAAAATCCACAAACTAAACACATATTTACCACAAAAGAAACTGACACGTTGAGGATTTAAAAAACGCCCAGCAGATGTGTTTACACTGCGCTTTGCTGGAACTGTACTATGCTGCACTTGTTATGCAGTGAAAATATGCAGTGTCAAAAAGTCACCAAATCCTGATTGTGGGAACTTAGCCTCAGGCTAGGGTCATACGACCGATTTTTTTCTCATCCAAGAAAATCTGTCCGATTATGCTAATCAGCCTGTGTGATCATAGTGTGATCCAATTTTCTCGGATGTCCAGAATGAGAAAAAAAAATTCTCCAGCTTCTCCCTTCACTGGGTCCGTGAAAATTAGACTGCACTTAGATGTCATCTGATCATCCAAATGGGGTCTAATTTTTTTCAACGGACCCATAGATTTGAGTGGCCAAGTTCCTTCTGATTATCGGACCAACACGGTCAGAGGAAAAAAATACCACCTACTATGCTTGAACTGTAGCTTTTTTGTGGTATAGAGTTCACCCTTTTCAAGGCATGGGGTGAAATTCCCAGCTAAACCGGGACAAAATCTTATGGATTTGCAGAAAAATCTGCTGGAAAATTGGCAGTAGAAAAGTCTGATGTAAATCCGTCTTGTATGGACATACCCACAGAATCACTTGGGGGAAGACACTGTGGAGAACTGTATTTTGATATCCAGCAATTTTAGTGTCTGTTTATCGATAACGTACGCAATTTAACTCCATTTCGTTTCTATGAATGCATGCCTGTCACACAACAAATGCTTCAGAAGTTCTGCAGTACAAAGCTCCATTTACAATTCTACAGGCTTCAAAGCAAAAATCTGCCACTGCATCCAGTGTTTCGCAATCTATGCTGTGAGTTTTATTGCTGTACAATCATTTGATAAAAATCATAACTTTTTAATCGCTCAATTCATATTTTTTTTAAAGTGGGATTAAAAAAAAAATAGCAATTTTTTTTACGCTGTTCTCGATGTGGGTTAAATATTGTGCTAATAATTTAGGTTGTATTGGGGGTAGCGATATGAACCACGTATAGATTTTTAATACTTTTGCACAATAAGAAAATAATTCTTTTTTTTTTTGTTGTTGCTGCATTCCAAGCCATCCTTTTTCCGTCTATGTAGCCATATGGTGGTAGAAGTAGTTTTCATTGTACCTTTTTAGGACACTTGCATCTTATTGATACATTTTTAACTTTTTTGGGGGATGAGGGGAGTTGTAGAAAAAAAAGTTTGTTTTTTACTTAAACTTTGCTTCACTCTTTTTTTTAGTTTGATTAGCTGATGGCAACCCATCAACCTCCTGCTATTATGTTTGTGGTCCAGAGATGTGTGAAAGGAGGAGCCTCCTCCATTTTTATAAGTACTTCAATGTCTCTGTCATGACCTCTAGGGCTGTAAAAACCTGAGATTGAAGTGATCTCTGATCCCAGTTTTTGCACCAGAAGACCTGTCTCCTGACTGAACCTACTGGATAATTGTGCAGGCATTAAGGGATTAACATTGGCATATGTTTCATACCCTCTTGTGAATAGACTCCTGGATTTAATGGGTTGTCCAGCCATTTAAATGTACTGGCCTATCCCTAGGACAGGCCATCAATGTTACATAGGAAGGGGCCTAGCTGTGGCCATCACCTCTGATCAGCTGCAGTGTTCGTGCTTCGTTAATGAATATACACCCACTTGCACCTTGGTGTATACTTCCATGTGCTGTCCTTATTTTAGTGCCTAAGAAAGATATCGCAGCGCTGTTCCTTTGAAGGAAATAGGATAAGGGGTGCAAATGGTCAGACCCCACCAATCTAATATTAATGGCCCATCCTAGGTATAAGCCATCATATTTTTTTAAAGGTTGTATAACCCTATAAACATAGGCTTCATATTACAGATAGGAAAAAAAAACAATTAAAGGGAATCTGTCACAAGGTTTTGGGCCTCTAAATAAGAGCAGCATAATGTATGGGAAGACACCCTGTTTACAGCGATATGTTACTTATTAGGATGCTTGCTGTCATTTTGATAAAATCACTGTTTTATCAGCCCGATGATTCCATCTCTCTCTCATTACTCCGCCTCCGTTCTGCAAATCCCTTCATTGGTCCCAATTTCCCAACAGATAGGGTATGTTTCCACGATAAGGAAGCACTCCGGATTTGCTGCGTGTTTGGCGCTGTGCGTTGGCGCAGCGTCAAACACGCAGCGTCCAGATGTTACAGCATAGTGGAGGGGATTTCAAGAAATCCCGTCTCCACTATGCGTAAAAATACGCAGGCGGAAGACCTGTGTTTCCAGACATGCGGCGCGCCTTTTTAGACCGCAGCATGTCCTAGCGTCTTGCGGCGACGATGTGTCGCCGCAATGGAAATAACAGGGCTATGTAGCCCTGCGTTCTTTCTGGATGTGTTCCGGAGGTGTCCGGAACACATCCGGAAAGAGCGCGCGTCAGAAAGGGGGCGGGGCTTTGGGCGGTGCGGAATTTCCGCTCCGTCCAAAGCGCTGTGGTTCCGGACCGTGGAACCACAGCCTTACAGATTAAACCACTAACATTGACCTACATGGCTGTCCATAATCTGTCTGCTTCATATATCTCCGAACTAATCCCATGATATCTCCCATCATTTACTTTCCAGTCCTCACAAGACCTCCTTCTCTCGTACGTTCCTCCTCCAAACACCTCCAAGGCTTCTCCCCTTTTCACATGTATGGAATCAATGGTGCTCTAAAAATAAATAATAACCAACAAGGGATTATCAAGAGAACTAGTAAATCTGCGCCTTGTGATCGTCCATATTTAAGAGCTCTGAATAACTTTGCCCCACCACTGATTGGCAGCTCTCTTTACAGTGTACACAGAAAGCAGCCAATCAGAGGTGTGGGTGGGGTTATACAGAGCTCAGCATTCAGAGAACTGATAGATCTGCAGCAGAGAAAATTGATTTTTTTCAAAACTGAAAAGAAAGTGATTTATGGCTGGAATCAGGGTCTCTTTCCCTACATAATGTTGCTTTCAGATGGGGTGGCAAAAACCTGGTGACTGATTTCCTTTAAATACTGATAAATAATATGCCTATGTTGCATAAGCTCTGTTGAAACAGATTTTTTTAATAAAGGTCTATTCAATGTTGCTTCACTTTTTCATTTTCTGTTTTTTTGGGGAAAGTGAAAAAAAAATATTACAAACAGGTTCATAGCCTTCCAAAGGATTATAGCATTCCACTTTAAATACGTATGGCTTAGCGCAGTCATTGGTAATGGAAACAATTGTGGTTCGCACTAGAAAAATATTAAAATGACTGCTGCCTGCACATCACTTCATATACACTTTAATACCAGTTTAAGACCTCCAGCTGACACCACCCGGCCAACAACTAACTTCCATACTAATAACACACCGCAGACATGTGGATAAGGTTATAGTTACATATTACAATACACAATTCCTACTTTGCATGATAATAAAACCTACAACTACCTGGATCCACGTTTCACACACCATTAGACTTGATTATACGGTGATTGTCAAATTTTCAATAACTGCACTTATAATGAAGCAAGCCGACACTGGGAAGTTTACAGGCAGAAAATTATGGAAATGTAATATTGTGTCCAACTAAAAGAATCAAAAAAATCGGAGTGACCTTTGTTAGGTTGTTGAAAATTCTGCTCAGCTGCTTCATATTTATGTATGGGTTTTTTTGGGGGGGTGAATAAATGATATACCAGCTTCAACCAGGAATGTAATTTAGCTTTCCAGAAATTAGAATGGCAAAAATGCTTATTTGTAAAAGAGATGTGCGAGCAAAGGAGCATGTGGCATTCTATAAGTAGACATATTTGCCAAAGTGCATAAGAACTAGACATATACGTATACATGAAACTTTTTCTAAAGTTGGATAGAGAAAGAAACTTTTATGTGGGTCCAATGTGCACCCTTATAAACCCATCTTTGCCAGACAAGTTTTAAAGCACCCGTCCAGTGTTTTTTTTTTTTTTATTGCAGCTCTGGAGTGCTACTTACAATTAAAGGTCCCTGCACCTAGTCTTATACTTACCCGCCGCTGTCTTCTATCACCTCTGCTCTGGTCGGTCTCCAGCAGTTTGCGACTTACCAGATTGCTGCAGTGTTTTCTAAACGAGCCAGAGCATCATCCAGCCTCTGTCTGGCTCTCATAGACTTGCATTGAGAGCTTGTGACTAGTGATGAGCAAACATGCTCGGATAAGGTGTTATCCAAGCATGCTCATGTTTGTTAGGGAGATGTCATGACCCAGCTGTCGGGTGAGATGGGTCCAGGGACTCCTTCCCCATCCCTATCACTTGGGTGCTCCCTGGCTCACCTTATTCCCCAGGATACTTCTGAAGGTGAAGATGCCGGGGCTGCCACCCTTGCCTTATCTCCTGAATCAGCCCTCTGTCTGTTCTCTTCCCCCACCCAGGGAAGAGGGGCACTACTGTGCACCAACTCGACCAACAAGGCAACACGAACAAGGGTAAACTGAAAACACCAGGCATACAAATATTCACTCACATATAACAGAGGAATTCACTGGGGAGTGGAAGACGGGGAAAAACAAAGTAAGAAGAGGGAAGGGAATTATCACACTTACAAACCAAAGCAACAGTCACAGATAACTCCTCCAAACTCCTTCTCTGTTGTGAATGTGCTAGAAATGAATTCTGAGCAGAA
>VIAB01003541.1:55119-80950 GCA_009801035.1 Oophaga pumilio
AGGTGGGAGCAGGATAAGACATGATGTGGCCGTGTGTGTCTGGACAAAGAGGCTTGTATGTAGTAGAACAGTTCTGGGGAGAAGGTGAGGTAGCTGGGGAGGTTGGAGGGAGAAATGACTAGTTCCTTACTAGGTGAGGGGATTAGTGGAGATGATTAGTGATGATACAATTTTCACCTATTCAGTGCATAATTGTTTATGAGACATCCCCTAGCATTTAATGAGTCCAGAAAGATCCAGTTTTTTATTTCTCCAGCAGCAGCGCCACCCTTGTCCATAGACTGTCTCTGGTACTGCATCTCAGTCCCATTCAAATGACCTGCAATACCAGACCTCACCCATGTGTTAAAGTGGTGCTGTTTCCAGAAGATTAAAAAAAAAAACAGACCTTTTTCTTATCTCGTACAATATAGTTAGCAATAAGAATGGGGTTTGGCGACCAAGGTCAATAAAGGGACCCAGAAATAAATAGGGGTATGTCATTGTTACTTGGGTCCTCTCCTGTCGGTACACTCGGTAGCAGATCTGATAGGTTGGGTGGTGGGTATAGAATATAAATTGAGCGTTTCCAGCCTTTTAATATTCGGTTTGGAAAAGCCTTTGCAGAATGAATTAACAGTTAATATGTGTCCGGGTCAATAGAGCTGAACGAGACTTTAATATATTGCGCCTGCTCTCTGCATCTTGCGGTGGGTTGCAGGGGGCTGCTGCGCGGTGCAGTATTATGATACAAACTTTGAAATCAGGGCTGAAATGATTAAGAGACTCTTGTTCTGCCATGCACTTTAATGTGCTATAAATTATCTCTCCAGATCTAATGGACTTTTCTGCAGAGCATTGCGAAGGGAGTGGGAAGAGTGATCCTACAGCCTCGCAAACAGATGCAACGCAATACCCAGGCTGCTTCTCCCATGTCACGCTCTTCGTCTGTTATCTGAAATTAGCATATATCAAGAACCGTGTATTTACAATTAAAGGGGCGCTCAATCTACAGATGCTAGTATCATTCACACATGGAATTGGCTCTCCGGACTCCCAGGATATCTGGCGTTATGGAGTGAAAATGGGAGAAGCAAATATGAATTGAGCAATATATTCAGCTCATCCCAGCTTGAAATGACTGATAACAGGGAACAACAGGTTAAACATCACTGAATGGTGCATTTGGAAAAGACTTTATTTTTTTATTGTGCCTATGTGTCCTGAGTTGCCCACAGATAGCATTAATCACCTAGCTGCAGGACAGATGACCAAAGAGTGAGTTATGGGGGGTCTGACTGCTGGAAATGTCACCAGAGGAATGGGGGGTCCAAAAGTCCCCTGTGTGAACGAAGCATTAGTGAGCACGTGCGACCGCTGCCCCAATAACAATAAACAATGCAGCAGTGGTCGCACATGCTCATTAAGGCTTCATTCACACAGAGGAATTCGGGGACCCTGTTCTAGTGATCAGTGGGCAATCCAGACATGGACCTCAGTTATTATGCATTTATCACTTATCCCGTGACCATGATTTTGCCGTGTTTTGTCATTGATTTCACCCTAAGAACTGGAAAGAGTGACTGATATCCGCAGCATGGATTGTGTCTGATTTTATCTATAATACATCTTTGGGTCTTCTTAAACAATTCCTTAATAATTGGAGTTGCTTACAACACACTGTCTTGCAATGTGATCAGGCTCGGTGCCATTATGTGCTCTGCTGGCATCTTGTCACTGACTGTGTCCTCTAGTGACAGCAAACATTTTCTCCAGCTACACACAACATCATGATGCAACGCCATGCCAACTTTTCATGGCTATTGTTTTAATGCTGCCAACTAATAACAATCGCTCCTTGGTCCCATCATCAGCAAATTCCTCTGTGGTCCTGACCTTAATATGCTTTCATCCATATTCATGCATCTCATATTCCCCCTTTAACTATGGCGGCCCAGCAATCAGAATAACAAGAAAATAAAACTTCCAGATGAACAGCCATGACTATTTGATTATTCCAAACATGCAAACCTGGCAAAGATTATGTGCGTCCTCTTTAAAATAATGGGTTTGGCCATATCAGTGGGCCAGCAGTCCAGTGAAATATTGGGCCAAGCTCCATAGCCATAGACTGGGGGTATAGCCAGATGCAGACACAAAGGTGAATGAACCCCGAAGAAAACATTCAAATGGATCCCCAGAAAGACTTTGTGCTTTTTTGCTTTGTCGTCTTTCCAAATTTTTTGGTTACTTCCCCACACCCTTGTTTATTACACTTCAGAGTCACCCACCCATTAAAATCAGGGATGATGACAACTTAGGAATCGCCAACCATTGACTAAACTACCTAAAAGGTAAATATATCCTTGGACATTGCACCTAAAAATGCCGTTATACCGAAATCTAAACCATCTCTAGAAGTGGCAGCATGTGAATTTGATGCTTCGTGTTGATTTCCTTGGCCACACGCAAACCTTAGATCACCATATGCAATGCCCAGAGGTGGCAAAATGATGGCTCAAGGAGAACCCAATCCAAAACCTGTAAGGCTGATAAGGTTGTATCACCCAAACTGTGCATTAAATGTGCATATGGATGTAACGTTGTGGTGATCCGCATCTACATGTATCCCTCCTCCTCTCTCCCTGTAATTTTGGGTGTATTTGTGTTTGTTGTGGGTGCATTCTGTCACTTCACAGAAGGAGTGATAACATTTACAGGTTTCATTCCACTAAACAATGTCTGTTGTGTCTGGGAGGGATCCCCCCTCTGCTATGTGCCGGACCCGGCGTAATCTAGAGTTCCTAAAAACAGACATTTGGAGCAGATGGGAATCCTGGATGTGTGGGAATGAGGTTCTGAACAAGTTCTCACTTTGGACAGGAGCTGTGCTGCTTATATTGATACTTTTTTTGTTTCATCTATGTAATGGCTTATGAAATGTAGCTTGTACATATTACAACTAAGTCTCCATATCCAGGAAACCTGTCATCATTTTTGGTTACATTGTGACCCTACTGCACATAGCTCTACTAGCCATGTACCACCAGTGGTCTTGACGGTTTGTGATACCACCAAAACTATGGTTTGGCCATTAATGGTCTCCTTAAACGCTCCAAAATAGCACTAATGTCAAGGAAGGACCTGGGTAACTGGGCAGATGGGCAGCACATTGCTTGATACAAGTCCTGGTGCTCAGCTATGGAAGCCTGCTGGAAACCAATACAATAGATTGCTTGTATTACACTGTCAACATCTTTGTACGCTCAGCACAACGTCTCCAATTAACTGACATCACTTTGCAGGCACAACAATGTCACTAGTCCTCAGACGTGAGGTCCAGTCTACCCTTGTCTTACATTGCAGCAGAGAAAACAATAGGATGTAGTGGCAAAAGTTGGTTCTTAAAGAGAAATTGTCACATTGAACATCCAGTCCCATCTGTGGGCTACATGGTATAGAGGAAGATGAGCTGAGTTGGATGATATATAGTTTTATTGGGAAAGACATAGCGAAACTTACTATATTCAGTCCAGTAGGTGGTTTTCTTGGTAGTCAGCGTTTACAGCTGTCAATCATCGATTAAGGCCACCCACTGGATCCCAAGGCCAAGAATGAGCAGATCTATGGTTCTACTAAATCTTTCTCCAAAAACTGTATAACAATCTTCTCTGTGCCTCTTGCTCTGTTATGATTCGGTAACCGAGGAGGACAACAGGAAAAATAGGCCAGCCAACCAGACACCCAGAGAGGTTGGTAGCTTAGCGGATTGCAGACCCCTAAACTGACAACACAACTAGAATTAGCCGTGGGACGTACCCACGATGAACCAGACGCCTCGACACAGCCAAAGAGTTAACTAAGCCTAAAGAGAGAAAGGGGAAAGCTAACTGCCCCAGAGTAGATCCCCAAAGGAATAGATAGCCCCCAAACATATATTGCCAGTGAGACAGATGAAGCACAAACACAGACAGAAAATAGAGCAAGCAAATGCTGGGGCCCAGACTCTCTAGATAAAACAGGACAGAAAAGGATACTGTCTGCAATCCAGCAAAAACCCTAAGAAAAAATTCCAACACTTCTGATATGCAAAAATACTGAGGCCACAAGACCTCTCCCCCACTAAATCAGAACTCTGGTGTGAACTGGAAGCAAACAACAGATACTGAAATAACAGGGTACTAGAATTACAGAAAGGACTGACAAAGCTGTGGCAATGAATACAGAGTCCAGCTCAGGTCCCCGCAGGGAACCTGGCTGAACTAACTCCAGCAAGGCAGAAAACTGAGAAAAGCAAAAGGAAAACAAAAGCCACAGATTTAAACAGCAAAATAACTTATCTGAAAGATGCAGGACACAGCAGGGAGCAAGAAGACTTCCAAGAGGTTCAGGAAGAAAAGCAAATCACCGGCAACCACCATGGGAAGGCTGCTCACTTATATCTCCCCAGTCAGTAACGCCTGATTTCCAATCATCCCCGTCAGGTGATTGACTTCTAGCCAGAGCATCTCCATTACCAGAAGCAACCTCCAGAGGGAGCCCAACCTCAGAAGCCAGATTAAAGGTGTTCACAACATTGCTCTATAACAAGCTGCCCACAGATTGGATGGCAGGTGACAGGTTCTCATTAAGTTGCATGAAGAATAAAAGTTTAATGATATTAGTGCTATAGCACTCCACAACTTGAGGTCCCTGATTAAACAGGTCCGTGTAAACTAAGATGCTGAAAAAAGGAGAAACCTCCCATGCTTCTGGAAGAGATGCCACATCTTCTGGGTGCTGTTAATTTCCCAAGCAGCCATCCATTCAAGGCATACATGTGGACATTATCTCAACAGATCATACACTCCCTATAAACCTTAACATTACCAGGCCTAATCTGAATGCAGCTTTTTACTTTGGTAACGTAACCGTCCCATAGTCTATATTTTATCTGTGATGGAGATCTTGCTTTATTTTACTAGGATGTGCAACTGTACAGTCTATTGTCTCATCCTAATTTATGTCTGTCTGGAGAGAATTCCCTAGGAGGCACAAATCACACATTATATGACGTTATTACGTGGCACTGTCTTCACCATGGTCAGATTTTGTCTTTAATACTCATAGATTTGAGGAGCTGCTGTCTCCATACGTAGTCTCTTTCTGTATCAGACTTTGGAAACTCGGGAAAGGCTCTGTAAAAGTTGGCCAGTATGGCCTGTGGGTATATATCACGTATGTGCTTGGAGGAGTGTGAACACACCCTTAGCTTGACCTCACCCACTAAAATTACTCTGAGGTTTCCTCCAATTTTGCAGTGCAGCTTCTTGAAAAATTTTAATTTTCTCATTTCTATTGCTTTATATATGTTTCTGCAAAAAACTTGGTAACAACCCAAGGGTCAAAAACCAGAAGTAAGTGGGGTCAGAGTCTGCTGATTGATCTCATAGGCTATATTGCAAGAATAGATTACAGGGGATCTACCATTCACAATATGTGATGTCACAACTCACCTCCTCCCCCTCTACAATGACTGATAACACCTCTATATACAGTAGATAACATGGGATCCACCATTCACAAGAGGTGATGTCACAGCTTACCTCCTCCTCCTGTACAATGACTGATAATACCTCTGTGAAGCATGGTGAGGGATGTAATGGCAGCTTACAATTGTCCTGTAAGCAGGTGTAGCTGTAACAAGACACCTGGCCCAGCAGGTAGTCCTGCCTTTCAGCTGTAAAGTCAGAATTCACACCCCCACAAACTAGCTAAAATCCAGCTCCTACAGGATCTACTCCCATGTAGATCTAAACCATGTGGTCTGCTTTATTCAGACAGCTATAATTTCATAAGGAGAATATGGGCTTATCGTACACCCTGGCCACACACCGGGTTACATTTTCATGATCTCTGGACAGGACCAAATGAGTTCCAGGGTCTCGATCTGTTCTAGAACCTAGGGGTATGAAGATACATAGAACAGCTACTAGAAGCCAGCTGTGTTTGGTCTTAACGCATAGCAGGAGCCCGGACGGATCCGATGGCACCAGAACCTCCACCCTAGGATCGTCCAGAAAGGAGTTATGATCTTTCATAGGTTTTAGGAGATTTAGCTACAAACCTCCAAGGCAATAGACTTAGGTTCAGTCCAGAGGGCAGTAGGGGGGAGTGACCCAAAGGGTATAAAAGCTAGTGTAGGGCCATGAGGGCTGGCTATTTCTCTCTCTGATGCATTCAGTCCACTTTGAATGAGGGGTTCATGTCAAGTAACGTGCTGTGAAGGACCTAGGACTGAGCTGGAAGCCGATGCTCCCTGAGGCCCAGCGCATACATGGTGGGACATCACACCGGTAATTGATGCATCCGCTTATATCTTTTGTTCTATACCCTGTATTTGAATACCTGACCATTGTATATCTATAACCATTGTGTATATTGTGTAATATCTAGTGTGCCCATAAGGCGATTAAATATATAATTTAACCTTGGGCTGCTCTTTAATCTCGATCCAGGAATCCACACGTCAATTTCTTGGTTTAACTTTCCATGCTACTGGGGCTTGTTTCTGGCCCAATATAATTCCCGTTAACGGACCGGGCTTACATCGAACGAGGAATTGGTGGCAGTTCTACCAGGCTGAAAAGGTCCTGTTTCACTGGGGCTAGTGAAAGGGGCCTCTCAGCGTGTCAAGGTTGTGGATGAGTGTGGTGCCACGTCAGTGACTGTGTGGGCAACCTCCTTTCACTCCTGTGCCTTTCTAGGCCTGTGTGGACAGGGGGGTTTCTTTGTAAAACTGTACCAATCTGACCTTACGTGTCCCCAGGGGATGTGGAATGTCACATTTGTACAAGTTGGAAAACCTTACCACGTGATCCCGCTGACGTAATATTGACGAACTCACAATCTTTATACAGAATACAGTGTAATGTACCAGGGCACTCCTGGTCAAAATTACTGTTATTGTGAACAGTTAAGCAAGTTGAAGATGAAATTATCTTTAAAAGGCCTAAAATGAAAAAAATGACACATTTCATTTGTATTTTAAGCCAAAAAAGTCATTTTTTACATTTTACATATTATAAAAATGAAAATGTCAGCAACACAGGTGCCAAATACTAATAAGACAACCACTCACAGCCTACCAATTCATGGAGGGGGTGATTGCTTAGTATATGATTGCACAAAAGCAATCATATACCTATTTTTGTGGCTTTGCTATTAAGTTTAGTGTTAGGACTCACAAGTGTGAGGACCCTTGACGTGGGTTGTGAGCTTGAATACCTTGGCCAAAATTTTGACCAATTCTTTACATATTTAAAAATGAAAATGGGCCAGTTTAAAAGTTTTGCACCCTCGGAGATTTGTGTGCTCAGATAACTTTGACCAAGGTTCAGACCTTAATTAGCTTGTTAGGGTGATGGCTTGCAGATCATCATCGTTAGGAAAGGACAGGTGATACAAATTCCCCAGCTTTATAAAAACCCAGCCTCCTCTATCCTTGTGCCAAAAAACAGCAGCCATGGATTCTTTTAAGCAGCTGCCTAGCATTCTGAAAATTAAAATGGTGGAGGCCCACAAAGCAGGAGGAGGCTATAAGAAGGCTATAAGAAGATAGTAAAGTGTTTTCAAGTTGTCTTTTCCTCAGTTCGAAATGTAATTAAGAAATGGAAGCTAACAGGAAGGTCAAGATAAGGTATGGAAGACCAAGCAAAATTTCAGTGAGAGCTGCTTGTTGGATTGCTAGAGAGGCAAATCAGAACCCCCGTTTGACTGCAAGATGCCTTCAGAACGATTTAGCAGACTCTGGAGCTGTGATATATTGTTCTACTATTCAGACAGACACACTTGCAGAAATATGGCCTTCATTGAAAAGTCATCAGAATAAAACCTCTCCTGTGTCCTCACCATAAAATTCAGCGTCAGAAGTATGCAAAATAATATCTAAACAAGCCCAATGCATTTTCGAAACAAGTCCTGTAGACTGATGAAGTTAAAATAGAACTCATTTGCCACAATGGTCAAAGGTTTGTGGGGAGAAAAAAGGGCACAGAATATCAGGAAAAGAACATCTCACAAACCATTAAGCATGGGGGTGGATCAATCATGCTTTGGGGTTGTGTTGCAGCCAATGGCATGGGGAACATTTCATAGGTAAAGGGAAGTATAGATTCAATGAAATTTCAACAAACTCTTGATACAAACATAACACCATCTGTAAAAAAGCTGAAGCTTAAAAGAGGATGGCTTCTAAAAATGGATAGTGATCCTAAACACACGTCAAAATCCACAATACACTACCTCAAAAGGCGCAAAATGAGGGTTTTACAATGGCTTTCACAGTCCCCTCATCTGAACATCATTGAAAATCTGTGACTAGACCTCAAAATAGCAGAGGATGCAAGACGATCCAGGAATCTCACAGAACTGGAAGAATTCTCCAAGGAAGAATAGATGAAAATCCCTCAAACAAAAAATGAAAGACTCTAGGCTGTTTACAAAAAGCTTTTACAAGCTGCGATACTTGCGAAAGGGGGCGCTACTCGGTAATAACTATGCAGGGTGCCCAAACTTTTACATAGGCCCCATTTTAATGTTTTTAATTTTTAAAATGTAAACATGAAAATGTTTTGGTATTTTTTGCCTAAAATACAAATAAAGTGTGTAAACTTTAACTTTAAGCCTTTTAGAGATCATTTCATCTTCAACTAGCTTAACTGTTTACAATAACAGTAATTTTGACCAGGGGTGCCCAAACATTTACATACCACTGTAAATAACCCAGGATCCACCATTAACAATAGATGATGTCACAGATCACCTCCTCCTCCTGTACAATGACTGATAACATCTCTACAGTCATGGACAAAAGTTTTGAGAATGACACAAATATTATATTTTCACATGATCTGCTGCCCTCTGGTTTTTATGTGTGTTTGACAGATGTTTTTATCACAGACAGAAATATAATAATTGCAAACATATGAGTAACAAAAGCTTATATTGACAGTTAGAATGAGTTAATGCAACAAGTCAATATTTGCAGAGTTGACCCTTCTTCTTCAGGACCTCTGCAATTCTCCCTGGCATGCTCTCAATCAACTTCTAGACCAAATCCTGACTGATAGCAGTCCATTCTTGCACAATCAATGATTTCATTTTGTCAGAATTTTTAGGTTTTTGTTTGTCCACCCGTCTCTTGATGATTGACCACAAGTTCTCAATGGGATTAAGATCTGGGGATTTTCCAGGCCATGGACCCAAAATCTCTATGTTTTGTTCCCTGAGCCATTTAGTTATCACCTTTGCTTTATGGCAAGGTGCTCCATCATGCTGGAAAAGGCATTGTTGATCGCCAAACTGCTCTTGGAGGGTTGGGAGAAGTTGCTCTTGGAGGACATTCTGGTACCATTCTTTATTCATGCCTGTGTTTTTAGGCAAGACAGTGAGAGAGCTGATTCCCTTGGCTGAGAAACAACCCCACACATGAATGGTTTCAGGATGCTTAACAGTTGGCATGAGACAAGACTGGTGGTAGCGCTCACCTTGTCTTCTCCGAATGAGACGTTTTCCTGATGTCCCAAACAATCGAAAAGGGGATTATTCAGAGAAAATAACTTTACCCCAGTCCTCAGCAGTCCACTGCCTGTACCTTTTGCAGAATATCAGTCTGTTCATGATGTTTTTTCTGGAGAGAAGTGGCTTCTTTGCTGCCCTCCTTGAGACCAGGCCTTGCTCCATAGTCTACGCCTCACAGTGCGTGCAGATGCACTCACACCTGCCTGCTGCCATTCCTGAGCAAGCTCTGCACTGCTGGTAGCCCGATCCCGCAGCTGAAACACTTTTAAGAGAGGGTCCTGGCGCTTGCTGGTCTTTCTTGAGCGCCCTGGAGCCTTTTTGGCAACAATGGAACCTCTCTCCTTGAAGTTCTTGATGATGCGATAGATTGTTGACTGAGGTGCAATCTATCTAGCTGCGATACTCTTCCCTGTTAGGCCATTTTTGTGCATTGCAATGATGACAGCACGTGTTTCTTTAGAGATAACCATGGTTAACAGAAGAGAAACAATGATGCCAAGCACCAGCCTCCTTTTAAAGTGTCCAGTTGTGTCATTCTTACTTAATCATGACAGATTGATCTCCAGCCATGTCCTCATCAACACCCACACCTGTGTTAATGGAGCAATTACTGAAAAGAGGTTAGCTGGTCCTTTTAAGGCTGGGCAGCAATGATGTTGAAATGTGTTTTGGGGGATAAAGTTCATTTTCTAGCCAAATATTGACTTTGCAAGTAATTGCTGTTAAGCTGATCACTCTTTATAACATTCTGGAGTATATGCAAATTGCCATTAGAAAAAGTGAAGCAGTAGACTTTGTAAAAATTAATATTTGTGTCATTCTCAAAACTTTTGGCCATGACTGTATATACAATAGATAACAATATATCTGTTACAGCTCACCTCCTCCCTTTCCCTTACAATTGCCCAGATATGAGCATGCCCAGTTTATACTTCAGTAGTAACAAATAAGTTGCTATAATGTAAAGAAGAACAAGGAGTCTAATATTAGATTTATAGACCAGTGTGAACAATACAAGATTTTAATTTTTTGTATATAAGTAGTGAGTGATATGAAAAATACAAAATATTCAACATTTAAAAAAAAAATACTTTTTATCATAAAAACTTGACTTAAACAATAAGGTAATTTTCAAAGGATTTAAGAGAAGGTTACGAGAAGGGAAAGGTTGCTCTTAAATTGCACAAGGTTTCGCTGAGATATAACATCCAGGACAGAGAACTACAAGTAAAAGTGGTTATTTCATGAGCAGCAGAATAAACAATAATCCACCGCTGCTTTGACTTGGTGCATTTGAGAAGCTCACTCTCGGGCAGATCCCAGTGTTGGAGGGAGACTGTCATGTTGGATTTGCTGCATGCACACTGTGAGCTGCCACCTGCATTTGCCTACAGTGACTCAGGACTCCTAAATATCTGATGCAATGTATCATGAGCGCCCGCAGCTAATCAAGGTGAAGAGGTCACCTCTCTCTATGTTGTCAGCGTTTGGCCAAAGACAGTCAGCAATACAGCAATAATCCAACAACTCGGGCCATCTGTCCTCAAGCAGAAAACCTGTTTGTAATCTGGTAGACAGATCAGGACAATGTATGGAGAGCGGCACTAGATTCATCATACTGTGTATTAATGACTACATATGTATGCAAAGACCTAGTCCCATAGAATTATTACTATATTTATATTGTGCCAACATAATCTGCAGCTCAGGACAGATTGTCATTGATCAGCCCCTCTCCCCATCAGGGCTCACAATCAAATTACCAACTAATATGTTTTTTTTGAGTGTGGAAGGTAAGGACCTGTCACAAGGATCCATAAAGCATCCATAATGAGCGCAGATCACGTAATAATAAACTAATTAGCACTCATTTACTTAAATCGGTATTCGGGTAAGGGGTTGGTACAGACCATCATTTGGTAGGTCCTCACTGTGCAGTGGTTAAAAATGAACTTTTGATCACTGCTCCTAAAAAAAGGGGGAAGGGATAGCGTACAAACTTAATGCAAATGTTGCCCATGGTCAGATTTGAACCCATGAACCCAGCGCTCTCAGGCAACAATGCTAATTACTGAGTGGCTGAACCAAGTGTGGGCTGGGTCATTGGTGACATCACTAACAAAATGGCATCATCTCATGTAGGAGCTTTTGTGGCAAAGCATCAAAATCTACTATGCAGAAGAAAGAAAGGAATTACTGGGACCCCTCAACAGTCACATTCTCGAACATTGCCTCATCACCTGACCGCTAAACTTTGCCTCTGGGCTGCATTTGGCACCCTGGTAACTATTAAAGGAGCAAAGGATCCATACCCAAACCATGTAAATTAAGAGCACCCATACGTTCAGTATAGCTGAGTATATCCATGTATCAGGGTATCTGAATGACCCTAGAGGCATAGACAACAGAAGAACTTAGTGACACATTATCAACTTGGGACAAGTTTAAGGTGACAATAACTGGGCCACTGGCCAGGACCTCTGAGAGCAATCTAACAATGGGCCATGTAAACCTTCAGTGTTCACTTAAAGTGACCCTCCACCCCGGGACTATAAAGTGACTATATATTTCACATGTACACTCATCCTACTTGGTGCCCTCCATTCGCCTCCTCTACTCAGATCGGCAATGTGTTCCTCCTGCTTCCAAAGTGTGCTGTAGAATATGAAAGGTGTGGTTTAGACTTATCATTGTGCACTCCATGGTGGCAGCCATCTTGATAACAAGGGAGACGGATCGCCGATCTGAGCGGAAGAGAAAGCGGAAGCAAACAGGAGGTACCAGGCAGGGTGACTGAACATGAGAAATGGTATAGTCTGTTATGATTTGGTAGCCGAGGAGGACAGGAGCAAAATACAGCCAGGGCAGCCGAACACCAGAGAGGTTGGGAACTAAAAGGTTGCAGACCCCTAAACTAACCGCACAACTACAAGCAGCCGTGGAACGTTCCTACGGTGACCTAGACACCTCGGCACAGCCGGAGAGATTAGCTACACCGAAAAAAGAAAGAGGAAAGCTAACTGTCCCGGAGTAGAGCCCCCACACATATAATGGCGGTTAGACAAGATGAAATACAAACGCAGGTAGAAAATAGAGAAAGCAAACGCTGGGGCCAAAAGCTATCTAGACAGGACCGGACAGGAAAGAATACTGTCTGCAACCAAGCAAAACCCTAGGAAAAATTCCAGCACTTCTGATTCAAAAAATGCTGAGACCACACGATCTCGCCCCCACTTAATCAGATCTCTGGTGTGAACACACCGCTACACAGCAGCACTGAAACAACAGGAACAGAGCAAATGAACAGAAACTAATGAGAACCAGAGACCAGCACAGGCCCCAGTAGGGGACCCGGCTGACCTCACTAAGCAGGGCAGCAAAAACAAAGAAAATCTGACCACAGAAAAAAAGCAGAAAGTAACTTATCTGAATGTTCGCAGGAGACAGCAGAAAACCAACTGACTTCCAAACTAGACCAGGAAGAGGAAACTAATCACCGGCGAGGATCATGGGAGGGCAGCTGATTTATATCAGCCCAGTCCGTCTCCCCCGATTGCCAATCATCGCTTCCAGGTGATAAAGCCTGGTCATTCAATACAGCTTCAATACGATCAGCAACGACCAGAGGGAGCCTCAGCTCAGAAGTCATTTCCAACATGTTCACAACAATAGTCCCTTTTCTGTCCCAGGATGGAGAGCCACTTTAAGTCTCTTAGTATTCAGCATTGTATGGCAGTATGTGTTATTTGGTCATTATATGGATATCATATGGAGCTATTTTTTTAATTACATGGAAGTATAAGTTAGCAGTATTATTCAGGAATAAACATTCAGGTAAAACATGCATATGAATGAACCTGGATATCTTGAAATTATCAGAATAATGTTTAAATATGACAGGACCCATTTTGGGACCCCCATTTGCTATAAAACCAGCCCTGCCATTAGCCGTGTTCCCTAATGGTACACATTGTGTGTCCTCTCCCATCCACTAAGGATCATATTTCCTACTTTTGTAGAAGTTTATATTTGCCTGTGATTCCATATGCCACTTTTTGTGAGCTTAAGTTGCCCATGAATTCACACCATTTCCACCAAAGTCTGTCCATTGCCAGTCACTGAGGAGGATATTACGTGGTCTCATAAAGCAATAAAAAAAAGAGGTTGAATTTGGTGAGTGCTCCTAATCTACCCCAAAGTATTGTTCATTAAAGAGATTACAGGGGGCATGGTGCCAGAGAAGAAATTTCATTAACTGTATTTCACGTTAATTGTCAGAAAATCGCAGGGCAGGCAATCAGAGAGAAATCTGCTTCAAAGCGCTCAATACATTGAGAGTCACTTTGGGATAAAATAGCCGCCTCCACTCCTTCCTCACATGGGTGTCCAACTTGGCTAATATCCATAGTCATGTGGCAAGGCTTGTTAAAGCATTGAACACTGACATACAGTGTAGCTTCCGCCAATAAGTCGCACTAGAGAGAATTTTCTTCCTCCAGTGAGAGATAATTTTTATAGGAGAGAGAGGACTGGGAGCTTGCATTGTATCCATATGAAAACTACTCTGGGCTGGGTCCAATCTTACACAGGTGGGTGCACGTTCCGCTGGTGAGCGCAGCATAGATCTACAAAAAAAAGGAAAAAAAGTCGGCACACCAACCCATAAAAAAATGAAAACTTTATTCGGCTAATATGCTATGTTAAAATGTAAAGAACAGCTGACGCGTTTCTGGTGCGCTGTGAGCACCCTTAGTCATAGGGTCTTAGTCATATGACTAAGGGTTCTGACAGCGCACCAGAAACGCGTCAGGTGTTCTTTACATTTTAACATGGCATATTAGCCGAATAAAGTTTTCATTTTTTATGGGTTGGTGTGCCGACTTTTTTTTCCTTTTTTTGTGGATAATTTTTATACTTTTTCCCCAGTTCCAATTGGTCTCTGTAATGAGAGCCAGTAGTCGGCGATAGGTTTTCACGTCCAAGATTTCTATCACATGACTGACCTCTGCTAAAAATGAATCTGCATTGAACGGTCAGAGTCCAATTAAAGGAAAATCCTCATCAGATATAATGTCACCAAATTATACACTTTTTTTTATCACGTAAGGGTAGGCTTTGTGTGATCGGTTGATGCAGCCTGCTAGCTATAGATGTAAAGATCCCTTCTGGATCTCAAGAATGTTCTCTTAACTATCATCCGTTGTATAGGGACATATGCAGAAGCTGTGATACTATCATTAAAGGAGTTTTTCCCATAATGGACCTTTATCACCTATCCAAAGGAAATATGTGATGCCTGGGGGTGCAATTACTGGTAACCCCACCAATCCCAAAAATTGGGCTCTGGAGTCTCCTGTTTGAATATTCTGATGGCCATGTATGGGCAGCTATCACTTTGGGGGGAAAAAAAAGGTGAGCACTATACTCAGCCCCATAGACCGATGGCAAGCACAAACTTGACCACCACTCTATACTTTGTCCAAGGGGCATGTTGAACTTTTTTAACTCTATCAGCAATACAGGCTTTGGATTGAGAGGCATGGTGCATGCTTGAACACCACTCTGTTTAGTGTTCTTCACGTTGCGCTGGGGAATTGCCAGTGTTGGTCTCCCCAGCGATTATATATTTCTCACCAATTCTGTGGATAGGATAGCTAAGTAACATCTATAGACGGCTTCAGACATTACATCCAAAATCAGTAGAGCCGCTCAGGTCACTTGGAATTCCGACCGTCATGTTGGACTGTATTGGGTGTTGGATATGTCAGCTGTGAAGTGTATTGGCATGATACCATTTCACAGCCAATTAATTCTCTCGGACCAGTTACAACTTTAAAGAAGGAAGCAGATGAATTAAATAACGATGGCTTTTATGAATAGGAAGGCGTTAATCAGTTTCGTAGTATATCCAGTGGAGGATGACTCACCGGCATTTGGATGTCCCATATGTATGGCTTGTTACATGGAAACATTTGGAAGCCGTCTTTATTCAGTGTAAATATTGTTAAATGAATTTCATCAGGGCTTACAATTATCTCGAACATGAAGTCAGTAACGAGGAACGTGGTCGGCTCTCATATAAATACATTTCATGTTATGGATTTAGCCAATAGTCTTTATCCAAGATGTGCGTCTGCTAGTTGTAGTAGAAATGGTTCTTCCATTGTAGTCTTTTTAACACATGAAAATCAGATATCTGAAGGGGTTTTTTTCACCTAGTTACTAAAAAATTATGTTTGTACATCTTTAAGGGGTTGTCCAAGATCAACCAAAAAATCGATGAGCTCCAACACTTCAGTCTTTGGTTACTTGCTCCAGCACGGACGTCACATCAGCACAAACGTGACTGAGGCAGTCAATCATTTTAGTCAACAGAGTGTGGTTGCATTGGTTATGTTTGTCCATGCCGGTGACAGATGCCTTCTAGTGACATCTATCACCTGCTATAATGGTTCCTGTTTAAAGGATACTTTTATTTTACAGGATATATATAAAATAATATAAGGATGTAGTACCTTCTAATGCAGACCTGGGCAAACTGCAGCCCGAGGGCAACATCTGTTTGAGTCCAGCCCATGGACCAAGACAGTGGAAGGGCTGAAACAGTGGCCCATGGGCCGCACCATGCCTTCACTCGCTGTCCGTATGCCGCAGTCTGCATCCTCAGGATGAAAACAGCAGTGAATTAGTTGGTGTGGTGAAAGATGGAGCCGCCGGCTCCTTACACTAATCAGCGTGTAAGAATGAGATAGCAGACGCAACGATGTCTCTTCATCGTGTCTGGTGTGCAGAAGTCAGTGCAAGGGAGACATGAGCCAAATGCAGAGGGAACGTGGCGACGTAGCGATGAGAGGATGTTTTTTTTCTCACGTGTATGAGATGTTTACATGTGTATAGGGGGCTATGCGGGGGGCTCACACTGTGTATAGGGGGCTATGTAGGTGCTCACACTGTGTATATAAGGCTATGTGGGGCTCACCCTGAGAGGTTATGTGGTGGCTCATACTATATATAGGAGGCTATGTGTCAAGTCATACTGTACATAGGGTGGCTATATGTCAGCTCATACTGTATAAAGGAGGCTATGTGGGGGCTAACATTGTATATAGGAGGCTACTCATAATGTATATAGGAGTCTATGTGGGGGCTCACACTGTATATAGGAGGCTACTCATACTGTATATAGGAGGCTATGTGGGGGCTCATACTGTATATAGGAGGCTATCTTAGGGCTCATACTATATATAGGAGACTGTGGGGACTCACACTGTATATAGATAGGCTATGTGAGGGCTCACACTGTATATAGGAGACTACTCATACTGTATATAGGAGGTATGTGAGGGCTCACACTGTATATAGGAGGCTATAAGGTGGCTCACACTGTATAATAGGAGGCTATGTGGGGGCTCACACTGTATATAGGAGGCTACTCATACTGTATATAGGAGGCTATGTGAGAGCTCACACTGTATATAGGAGGCTATAAGGGGGCTCACACTGTATATAGAAAAGCTATGTGCGGGCTCATAATGTGTGGCGCCCCTGAGGGTCCAGTCGCCACAGAGGTACTGCACCTCATTCAGAGGTGTGGTACCCCACTCTCGGGTAAGGAGGGAGCACCACCCAACACAACACAGACTATAGCAGCAGGGCACCCTGGACTTACCCTACGGGAGCATGGTCTCATCCTAGGCTGGGTAGTAAAGGGTGTTGGGAGAGTGGGTGTAGAAGGAAGGGGGTGGTGCTTAGTGAGCGGGAAGGAGACTGTAGAGTCAGAACAGGAGGGGAGCTCAAGTTGTGAGGAGCTTGTCCCCATACGTGGAGAGAATAGTAAGAAAGAGAAAGAAAGAAGCTTCCGGAAGGACAGAAGGGGTCCTAGGGGCACGGATAGTGAGTAATCCATCCGTGGGGCCCGATCCAGTAGTGGAGGGACCAGGTCGCAGAGGGGTACCGGCCCCTGAGACTAGTGGAGAGATCACCAGACTCAGCTAGCAAGCCGGAGGCAGGGGCACCTCTAGGTGCTTCAGCTTCAAGCCACAATTATCTTCTCCGAAAAGGCAGCCAGGAGGGAGCAAGGGGACTTAGAGAACGTCACCCGACAAAGTCCGCGGCTACTGGCTTGGGACACTGACTGTGAGGTGCTGGACAGGAAGGGTGGAAAGTCAGCACAATGAGACAGCCAGGAAAGGAACATATTGAAGGGAGTCCTGGAAAGATGTATCCTAATCTACCTGGGAGTTTGCTGGACCCCTCACCTAGAGGACACGGCACCAAGCGGGCATCTGCGCATAAGAGAACTGTGAGTAAAGCATTGGAAACTGCACCCCGCTGTGTCCTCTGAATTATTCCTGCATCACCTGCCCTGCACCACATTCACCTCCAACATTATCCTTAATATCCTAACTGCCCTGGGACATAGCTCTGCCTGTGGAGGGCTGAACCAACTCGGCTGCATCAACAACTGTCCCACTGGAATGAATCTGCAGCGTCGGCTAACATCTTTATTGCCGAGTACCACAGGTGGCGTCACAAACACTTTACTACAATCTCTTTATTTTTCCCCTTTTTCATTATCATCCCCTTTTATTGGACACCCAGAGCCATGGACCGAATCACTGCTGCCGTGACACTGCCCCTTTAAGAACCGGCCCAGTACCGAGTATCCCCACTGCCCTGGCGGGCGCTCCAAATGTATATGGGGCTATGTTGGATCTCATACTGTATATAGAGGGGCTATTTGGGGGCTCACACTGTATACAGGGGGCTATGTGGGGTCTCATACTGTATATACAGGGGCTATGTGGGGGCTCATACTGTGTATACAGGGGCCGTTTGGGAGTTTATACGGCAAATAGGGTGTCTTTCTGTGGGCTCATACTATATGTAGGGAGGTGTTAACATACTTAATTCTGCTCAATATCAAGAGATACAATTAATATTAATATAAAATAATAATTATTAATATGTTGATATTCAAACTAAGCAGAATTAATTTCAACCTATTGTTTTGGCCCTCCACAACAGTCACTGTCTCTCATTTGGTTCCTTGGGAAAATTAATTGCCCACTCCTACTCTAAAGGAATCTATTGTGCTCTGTCAAATAAATGTACCCCTATGGCCTTGTTTTGCCTCCTCCTCAGGCGCTTTCCTGCCAAACACAGTAAATATGGGGAAAGACGTGATGTGAATGATGCCGCTTACTGATTTTTCGGATTAAAATCTGGACTCAATGTAACTCCTATAAAATGACAAAGTTGAAAACTGAAGATGCAGTCCTACCTTTTTGACCCACAGAATGGCGAAAACCCTTGCATGATGAATGCCAAATGCTCCATAATAGAGGGAAACATTTTTTTCCTGATTCCGGTCATGACAATTCAAATAAATCCCTATTACTTGTCTTGTGCCCCATTTTATAGCCAGTATCACTTAGCGCTGAGCCATAACGGCAGTAGTACATTTAATTTATTTCATTTTTTAGCATTTGTTATTTTTATTATTCTTATTTTTTTAAAGCCTCTTGACGTATTCATAGCAAACCGGTGTTACATTCCATTGCATGGAAAAATCAAGGAAAAAAGTCTTTTTTCATCAGAAAAACTTTGTAGTTTGGAGCTGCACCACAAAAAAATGTAGCCTACCATCCAAAATGAACAATTCAGCACTTGAAGAAGGGATGCTACTTTTTTGGCATGCGTTCCTCTACAGCTTTAGGGATCGCTCCTCTTCCATAGGTTGTCCTTTAAGAAGGAATGGGCCTGACACTGTGACAACCACACGTCTAAGACTTCAGGTTATTATTATCAGCTGCAGCAAAGCGGAAATAGGAAACTCAACTGGTACCAAAACTGACCAAAAGCCAAGACTCACATAGATAACTGTGTGAGCCTGGACGCTGAGACTCAGGGAAAGGATCAGGAATCAATCAAGTTGTCAGATCGAAAACACGACACTGGGCATCTCAAGACATCATGAAGAAGGAAGGTAAGAGAACATTAATCCGATACCCAATGACACCATCGTCGTGCATTACCAGTGCGTGGGAGACAACAGTGCCGGATCGGGAAAGGTAAGAAACAGTCAGGGCTTAATTTCTTTTGCAAAAGGAAAATATTTGGCTGCAACCCAGATATAAATTGTAGTGAGGTTTCTATGGAACTCAATCATTTCCTCATTCAAAGATGTTTCTGTGCAAAGTGATTTTAGAAACCAAATATATTGCACCTTGAGATACTTTTACAAAATGAGCCAAGTAGCCGTAACTTCTGTGTCAGTCAGCGTCGACACAGAAAAGAGCGGAGCCGAGATAACCTCCTCACCTTTAATCCCATTTTGTTTAATCGAAAAGAAAATATGTAATTAAATGTCTATGTGCCTCAGGATCCGATGCCGGGTCCCCACATTCTGGAAGGACAATTGGTTGCAGCAGGAGCCTCTCCCCTCTGCCCTATTTGCAGCAGAACAAAAACATAGTTAAAACCCATCCTCTGGGATCTGCTGCACCCCCAGCTATTTCCCAGACAAAAATGACACAAATTAGAGGAAGATTTTTTACAAGACTGTTTGTTTTAGAAACCTGCAGAAAATACTGGTGTCAGAATTTCCAAGTGTTGCTTAATAATAGGCCTTCATGACTATAAGCATTAGAAGAATGTCAGCCTACGGATCTCTGTAAGAACGGAAGACCCTCTAATGTCTGTAGGGGGGAGGGAGGGTCCTGACTCTCAACACATGGCAGATGTCGAACGAAGAAAAAATGAATTCTAGTATGCCAATCATTTGGTCCCAGAAGAGATGAGCCTTGACCAATGGTCTCCCCAATTAGAACACATGCACAATCATACAAGAAGAGCATGCATGTGTATGGGGGTCAAGAGACATGGTTGTCAGTTGAACAAGTGTTTATGACCAGCTTTATTCATCCAAATGGCCCAATACCTAACTGTTTTGAAATGTCCCCTGTTGGTAACACTTGGAGACTACAACACTACTTCGACTTAATTGTCACCAAAATCTGCAAACAGGTTGATAATAAGCAACTAATAACCACAAAAATAGCAAAACAGGGAGAGCCATTAATGAAAGGGAACTTGGATTATTAAATCTAAGTTAGGCCAGGATCACACATGCGAGGAGTACGGCCAAGACTCGCATGTTAATACCCAGCACTGATGCCGGCCTCGGGAGTGGAGCGAGCGGCCGCATAGCAATACATGGAGCCGCACGCTCCGCTTCCGAGGCCGGCATCAGTGCCGGGTATTAACATGATGCGAGACTCGGCCGTATTCCTCGCATGTGTGATCCCGGCCTTATTCCTTATACATAAGGGGATAATTTACTAATATATGTGGGCCCAATTGCTGGGAATTCCAGCAATACTAAGAGGCTTTGGAACCCTGTCTGGAATGGAGCACAGGTGTGCATGCTCGACCCCCGCTCTTTTAATTGCCTATGGGACTGCCAGAGAAAGCCAAATACAGAGATCAGCTATTTCCAGCAGTCCAATAGACAATGAATGGAGTGAAGGTGAGGATGAGTACCTCTGCTCTATTCAAGGCAGGGTTCCAAAGTGACGTTTGTGGGATTGCAGGTGGTCCCAGTTGTTAGACCCAACATGCGCACCTCCGCTTCTTTCACGATGGGCTCTACATCCTGGTTTACAGAGCCCCATTTCAGGATTGTTATCCTATGGATAGGTGATAACTTATAATTTGGGGAATAACCCTTTAGGTATCCCTGAGTATAACTCATTCTTGAGCTTAAAGGGGTATACCACAGGATAAGTGATTACTCCCAGAATATGGCTCCTGTGTCGCTCACTAGCACGGACAAAGTCTATAGGGCTGGCGGAACCCGGTTATCCACAGATCCACAGGGATGGAACAGGACCTCCATATGTGAGGATCCCTGTGGGTGGACCCCCACCAATCTTGCTATATCCAGAGTGCCCCTTTAACAAATCCAATCCTTCTCCTCTGGCATTACTCTGCTGATCCGCAGGCTGATAAAAATAACAACACAAAACAATCACCACTAGAATAAAACTAAAAATATCTTCTTGGCCAAAAGAAAAGTACAATTTGCTAGAAATTGCTCTGCAGTAAAGAATGTGTTTGTTCTGCCTTTTTATTTATTTATTTTTACACCCCCGCCCCAATCAGATTTTATTACAAAGGGACAAAATGTGCAGTGAGAGATCCCCAGATGAATGGGGAGGAGGCGGGAAAACTTGATAAAACAACGCGCAAACCAATGCAGAAAATGAAGGACAAAAAAACTTGCTGCTTTAATCGAGACGACTTAATACAGCTGTCAAGTTGGTTCTTTCCAGAGAATGAATAGCGCATGCTGTTGGTTGGGGGGGTATCAGGCTCATCAATTCTACTTGTTTTGTTCCCAATCTCAATAACACTATAATTGCTCCATTCAGTATATGAGCGTCTGCAGCTGCCAGAAATCCCAATACCAGAATTCATTAGTGGCCTTTTTCCCCCTTTCAAAACTCGTTCCCAGTTACAAAAAAAATGTGATCAAAATAGCTTTCAAAGCATCTGTTCCCCTCGCAGAGCAAAGGGAGCGCAAGTACAGGTGGAAATATTCTGCTTAAAGTTTTATAGGCTGGATACACTTCACAGGAGAGCGGAAGATCAGAGCTGCCGCCAACCTATGAAAGTAATGCACAGGACTAGGCGGAAATTCGTTCTGAGAAAGTGGCTCCTTTTTGTTTAAAACTTATAAGGGGAGAGGGGCGTACCATTATAGAAATCAGACTCAAAAATCATCTTGGCACCTTCCTAACTCTCAGATTAGGAATCGAGAATCTTACCATGGGCCTATGTGCCAATGAAGCAGCCATGGGGTCCCTGGCAAACATCAGACCCATTCAGAGTGGGATATAATTTCCATGGCCGGTGAGAATCTGCACGTAGATGTGATCTCCGCAGACACAAAGATACGATGGAGGCACCGGGACCTCCTGCTCTGAGTGATAGAAGTGTGATGGTCTCAACTTTCACCTGAGTAATTTTTATCATTGCCATAAAGCCCCCCCATTTTCCACGCATGCCACTACCCCTGTGCCCCCCGTACATCCAACAAGCACTTTACAGTTAATCCAGCAGTGAGTAAAAGCACACACCGCTGCATGCATACATATTTTATGCTGCCATTTACAGCACGCATACAGTGTTCTCAGCTGGAAAAGTGTCACATTAAAGGGCCCGTCTGAGACCCCGACCTCCTCAAGGACCTCCATTGTTTCACTGGTAAGACTGTGTGTTCTAATTAAGGGGTAACGTATTATTGCTTACCATGCAGCGATGACAGCACGCCTACCCTTCCATCGGAGCTTATAGAGGACGTCACCCCCAACGTCTCTGCCTCAGTAATACTTGTATACCCTGCACCTTTAATTAGAATGCTGCACTGTGCCGTTCTTCTGCTACTCTTCCTGCAATTTATCAGCAAGTTGTCAACTGGGTGTGATCAGCACATACTCTGCCATCACTGATTGGATAGCGTCCATTTGTATGTGGACACCCCCAGCGCGCCCAACTGGTGACACTTAGTCATCCTATCACTGGTAAATTTCTAGGAAGTGTAACAGAGGAGCGGAACAATGCAGATAATTTTACAGAATTATTAATTCAGGGGGTATACAGGTATTTCTTAAAACAGACATGTGAGAAGAAGTGATGGGTCTACTTTAACTGATGCCAAATTAACTCCCATTCAAGCTCAATGGCACAGAATTCTGCTTCAATTTACACCGAAAAAACTTGCGTACTGTTGTGAATAGGCTGGAAATGAGTTCTGAGCAGAAGCTCCCTCTGGTGGTTACAAACGGTACTGGACTGTCCAGTGAAGATTGTGAGGATTGGGAATCAGGTGTTACTGACTGGTCTTATATAAGGGAGTCGCCTTCCCATCAGGGTTGCCGGTGATCAATTGTTCTGGTCTCAATCCTTGATTCCTGTTTCCTTGGTAGCCTGCTGTGTCGTGTCTGAATCTCCTGCTAACAGATAAGACATTTTCTTCTTTTTGTTTTTGTGCTTGATTTTTGCATTTTGTCCTGCACTTCTGTGGGGGCCTTCAGGGTCCCCTCTGGGGGCTTTTGCCCTCTCAGTTCAGTTCAGCCACTGATGTTTGTACATTTGCTTTTTCCAGTTTTTTCAGTGGCTGCTGTTTTGATTTTGGTAACACCAGAGAACTAATTTAGGTGGTAGAGGTCGTGTGATCTCAGGTGTTTTTGAAATTAGTAGAGTTGGTGCTTTTCAGGGTTTTTTGGGATTGCAGTAAGTGCCCTTCCTATCCTTTTCTATTTAGTAAGTTTGGGCCCCAACGTTTGCTCATACTATTTTCTGTCTGTGTCAGTATTTCTTCTTGTCTAACCGCCATTACATGTTTGGGGGCTTTCTATGTTCTTTGGGGATCTGCTCCGGGGCAGATAGCTTTCCTCTTTCTATCTTTAGGTGTAGTTAGTTTCTCAGGCTGTGACGAGGCGTCTACGACCAACATAGGAACGCTCCACGGCTGCCTCTAGTTGTGGTGGTTAGTCAGGGTACTGCAATCTCATAGTTTCCAACTGCTCTGGTGTATTTCCTTTTTTGCCTGCTCTCCTCAGCTACCAAATCATAACAGCGTACTTTCCTTGCACCTTTATGATGCATTTTAGATACTTTTTGCGCCCCGTTTGATGAGGAGCATGGTATAGGAAAAAAGGGAGTGAGGGTCAACAGGATGGGAATGCCAAAAAAAAGCAAAGAGGTGCAACAAAATTGTGCCAAAAAATGTGGTCGGTTCAAATAGGAATAAAGGGAATAGCTGGGAACTGCTACAATACATGAAGTCTGTCTGCAGGGTCCAACATCAATGTTATAAAACGGGTAGAAAAAAAGCAACATTATCAGCTGCCATGGTATCTTCATATACCTGGCAACTGGATCGGTCACAAACAACTCTGGATTTTTTGTCATTCTACAATTTACAGGAAGGTGCACCTCCCAATGGTGCAATGACTAGTAATGCTGCACCTAGTATAATGACTTGAGCCACATGGACACATGCCAAGTCACTGGCAAACCATCTGTTTACTTAGGTTATTGGGTTATTCATGGCTCTAATATAACAGGTTGTAAATGGATAAGATGCAACATCCTGATGGGCCATATACAGATACTGGCTGGCTGATCTGTTTCCATCTGTATCATCACTAAATAACATCATAGAGTCAAACTCTACACAAAGAGCTTCCTAAGCTATTGACTTAGATGGCAAACCAATGTAGCATACCCAATGAGATCAGGACCATGAATACATACATTACAGTCACATAGAAAAGTCCCAATATGCACTTACCCTGTGAGTACAACTACAAAGTCCATGACATTCCAGCCGTTCCGCAGGTACGAGCCTTTATGAAACACAAAGCCTAAGGCGATGATCTTGATGCCGGCTTCAAAACAGAATATGCCAATAAAATATGGTTCGGTATCATCCTGCAAAGAGAAAAGGCGAGTTGGATTACAGTCCTTAAAGGACCCTGTGTGGTTTGTAAGACAGTAATAGTAACCTGACGAGCATTACATTACAATAAAATTATATAATGCCATAAAGACAGTAAAATTAGAAAATGAAGGGGAATGGCCCATCGGAAGACCAGTGGACTCCAGAGGACCAAGGTTCTGATACCCCAATAGTGTCAGGAGAATAATTGTAGTGGGTGCAGGTGTTGCAGTCGCACCATGGAGCTTGGGGGGGTCCAAAAAGTCCCCTAGGTCTATTAGAAAAGGGGGATATTTCGCATTAGGGCCCAGAAGCTTCAACATATGCCACTGAATAGTGCCCACCAATAAGAGAATCCATGGTACAAGGGTGTAATAGGAAGTATTTGATGACTAGCAAGGCATGTGCCCCAGGTGCTACACCTTTGCCATGAGGTCCTAATACAACTTATTACTTTTCCTTTCTTCACTACAAACCTATTCTCTTTCTGTGCAATTTCAACCATCAGGACTGTACAATTTATTGTGTATGCCCAACCCAGGAGAAGAAGGGCGAAACGCACGTTGGGTCGGTAGGGACACATGGAAATCAATCACATCGCATCTACGCATTTAAATAGCTGTGTATACTGTATATTTTATTCTGGACAGTTTTACTACTTTGTATGGGATTATTGATATCCTCCTACTTGATTCTATTTCTTACTGTCTTGTTATCTATACTATTTTAATTACATCTTTATATATTTGTCATGTGTGCATCGCCACGAAGATCGTCGCGGTT
>VIAB01003541.1:119472-131141 GCA_009801035.1 Oophaga pumilio
AATATTTGTGTCATTCTCAAAAGTTTTGGCCATGACTGTACACTCATCATCACTCCCAGTCTGTGCTGTGTTACACTGACTGACATATAACATTACCGTGACATTTTATAGGAGTCAATAAAATCGGGTAGACAGCTGGCGCTCATATTCTCCCCATAAGATTGTGAACTGAGACAGAAAATACTACAGGTAAATGCCATAGTATTACTTCTTTTTATGTTGTTAAACCATAAATCCCAGTAAAGCCACAAATTGTCAATAATTGCCCACCCAGTGCCTGATTTTTGTCTCCCGCCGCACCCTTTCGTGACCCCTGTGTCAATTCCATATCCCATGTTTACCAACAATGTAACTCCCCTATATAGGAGACTACCACACAAAATTTGTGATGGAACCAACCATGCCTCTTAGTAGCCATATGGGCTGCTAGACAGCAGAGCATGCACAGTGCATACAGAACTTTCCTATTGAGCTTGTAAGCACTGATTTGAAGCGGTCCAGGTTTGCTGGAATGTGCTGTCACCACCTAATCCAAGCCACCTTAAGCGCAGCGCTCACAAGCTAGACCACAACGGTGGTCGGCCTCCAAGGCAACAAGCAGTTAACAAAAGAAAAGGTTAATATCTCAAGAACGGCTGAAAATCTTAAGCAGTAAAATGTAAAAGTGTTTGTTTTTACAAGCACTATCCAACAATATTCATTTATGAGGATGGGATTAACCTTTTAATGGGTTATCCTCCTGTTCTTTAATTGTTAAAATTGCAAAGTGCAGGTAAAAACAAGCAACTTTGCAGATTACTGCATATTAAAAATCTTCTCCATTCTTAATAACGGAGGGATTTTTGCTGTTTACTGCTCACTGGCAACTGCTGAAGTCTATGTGCAACAGCTGGTTTCAAAAGCGACAAGCACAATGCTTACAAGCTCTCTCCAATAGAGCTTGTAAGCACTTCTCTGATGCTTGGCAGAACTCTGGAGAGCAGTGTTAGCTCCGAGCCAGGCCAGCTCTTCTGATGCTGTCGTGGCAAAGCAACCTGTGCTTGCGGCATTGGAGAGTGCACATTTCTGACAAGAGGTGCGACATTGTGAAGGCCTGATCTGTCAATCATGTGTGCTCCGTGCCTTGGCAAGCAGGAGACTGGGGATCAGGGCGCTCCTGAAATGCAATCATGAGACAACCCCTTTAATCGTTGTTTTAATTAAAAGTTCTGAAACTTTCTAATTTCCTTTGCTTTTTCATCCTGCTTACTTTCTGTCAATAAATGGAAAATATCATTTTTCACATTCTGATACAGCCTTGCGCACAAAGCTGATGGCTTTGTGTAAATGTTTCTAGTCTGGAGAATGGTCTGTGAACGGATAGTTTTCCCTTTTCTGATATATTATTGTTGCATATTATGAAAACATCCAAGAGATTTGTGCTGCTGATTGTGCCAGGGGCATTTATTTATCTCTCAGGATTGTCCATACTAGTTACAATCGTATCCACCCTTTACCTGGGAGCAAGTTTTAGTCCTCTGGGTCAACTCACAGAAAGCAAGCAGGGATTTTACAAATGGGTAGTGAGGAATTCAAGCACAAAACTGGAAAACCGGTCACTATTTCATGACAATGCGAATTTCTCAATGAACATATTACAGAGCTGATAAAATGTGAATATACAGATCCCGAATGAGACAATACCCAGCTGTTGTGGAACTAAAAATCCAAGCATGCAATGCAAATACAGAGTACACTGGGGGTTGTAGTTTCTTACCAACAGGAAAGTCTGGTTGCAGAGGACTGTATAGGAGCAACATATTAATCTGCGTCTACTAATGACATAATATCTGATACTATATAATTATATTATACTACTATATAAAATCTTACATAGTAATAGAATATAAAATATATTTATTCATGACATCATATCCTTATTCATGCAGAAGTAAAGCGTTAATGATTTACAACATTGTTGCCGTAAAGTATACATGTGTATATGAAGAATATGGAGGTGGAGGCCCCCTTTAAGTTAGTGTCTCCCATTTAACTTCCTCTTTATTCAGTGTGTGCAGCGGTGTATGTCTTATATTGTCATAATGTGATGCACCCACGATAAATCTCTTATAACAGAGGGTATAAGAGGGTGTGCCGAATATGATGCATATGCCCCCTCTTATTTATGAAGTGTAAATGTGGGTCAGCGGCATTTTTAAAAATGTAAACTTTCAGACAAGTCACATTCTGTATGTGTTCCATGAAACTATCTATGGAAAAAATGGAGGCTCATACCAGCCCTATAACATACCCGTTCTATAACGAGGCATAAGCCAGTCGTACCTATGCCCGCTCTTGTAGCACGTACCCCGTGGTCTTTCACTCTCACAACAACATCAAAACCCCACTGACTACCAAGCAAGGAAACCAGTGAGCAGTCACACTTTTACTTACCAGTCTCTCTGACATATCGGTTTTGTCGTGCTCCGGCAAATGCTGCTCCAGTGCCAACACAATGCAATTGGCAATGATGGTGGCTAAAATCATATATTCAAATGGAGTAAGGATAAGTTAAGGAAATAAGTTGACATCTAGTTAAATACATAAACATCAAGACATTGTATCTACAGGACAATCTGATGGGCCCTTGACTATTAATGGGCCCAATGTATGTGTATGCCATTGGGAAATCAGACCGAGAAGTGAAATGTCAGAAGGCGATGTTGGGGGGGCCAGAATTTCAGAATAGCAACAAATCTTGAAATTGTTGCAGAAGAGAAAACTTGGACTCTTACTGCTTCCAAAACTAAAGGTGGCCGCAGTGTTGAGAGAAGGGGCCAAAGCCCATCAGAGCACATGGGAGCTAAGTGTATAGTGCACTTTGTAGGGTCTTGGATGCACCATAATGTGCAAACATCCAATATATTTAAGGTCATGAATGTGAATTTAAACATTCTCTTACATGTCAATTTACCAAATTAAAAGGATTTTAGATTGATGTCCTCTTTAAAAGTATTAATAGCCCCATTTATTAATATTGTTGGACTTTGGCACCATTGTCAATATTTCCTCATGTACGTTAGCTTACGTGGTTAATTGTCACATTGAGGTAAATGGACTTTATCCTTTTTAAGGATGGAAAATATTCATGATACATAGCAACGGCGGCAGCAGATATAGTCCCACAGAATCGCCACCTTCCTTCACTTTGTAGGTTCTTTTCAATGTATGTGATGATGGGAGTCAGAAGAGGCGATGATGAGAAACTCTTAGATATAACATTGATGCCGCCCATACTAATAAAAATTCTACTTATCTGACATTAATCATGAAGTGATGACCGATACTTCCCTGTACTATGGAATAATATATTGTAGGGCATTATAATATACACTATAAAACCTCATAACACTACACATGCTAACCACTCCAGGCCACAATATACCATTCAGTTATACAATGATTGCATTATATAATCCATACAATTATCTGCCACATATTATAAAGCACTACATTATGCATTATAAAGGCATATATTACTATACATTGCCAGGCTATCTATGCTAAACCAAATGATAGTACAGTATATTACTTAGATTATTTATTATAGATCACTATATAATATAATGCCATATGGTACTATACTATGTAATACAATAGATATGCTATATCACGTTATTACTCTGTTATTATACACTATGCTATATTATTTTATAGAGTGCTATATTTTATAAGATAATACTATACTATGCCATGTATAATGCAATATTATGTTATGTGAACCCATATTGTGTTATGCTGGAATGTATATCGCTGTTAAGATATATTCAATTATTTTATACTTTATATCTTCTGTAGTACATAGGATAATTATATAGCATTATATTATATTGTTATATTAATATAAAGCATTATGTTACACATTGAATGGCATATATTACTATATTTTGCCCAATGCTAAAGCGAACAATACCCTACTACACTACAGAATGTTAGAGTATATTACATTATAGCATATATTATTGATCATTATATAATGCCATATGGTACTATACTATAATAAACAATACCATATAATATCAGCAGATCAGATAATAGTTATGCTGCCTATTATAAAATTTTATATTGCACAATATGTCATATATTACTATACCTTACCATTCTAACTATGGTGAAGCACTCTATGCCATAGTATGATATAGTATATTACATGATGTACTGTTACACAATGTATAGTCTAGATCACTATATAATATATTGCCATGTAATAACATGGATATGCTATATCATGCTATATTGCTTTTATTATGCTACATGATGCTGTATTATATAATGGAGCAATATATTTTACAGTGTAATACATTATGCTATGCCATGCAATAACACTTAATGTTAACCCTTATTCTGCTATGTTGGGAATATATGTGCTGCTCTGATATGTGATATAATATCTCTCTCTCTCTCTCTCTCTCTCTCTCTCTCTCTCTCTCTCTCTATATATATGTATTGATTACTGTATGGGGTTTTCTACATTGGGGTTCTTATTTCCTTGCACATTGTGAGCAGCTTTCTCCTTCCCCTGTGGAGCTGCTTCTCGCATCTGGAGCCTTTCAGCACCATGGACAGCAGCACAAGGGTCCATAAAGTGTATTCACACCCATTCCACAGACAGACAACACCCCACCCCCAGCACTCTACACTGGCTCAGCTACACACAGGGTTTTCATTTGTGATTGTCTCCATAATGGACCTGACTGATGAATTAACACGAAATAAAATGAATACCTGGGTGGATCTATGCTGGGTCTGAACAGGCCTCTATAGCAGGTAGTGTGCTCTCAGGCTCACACTGACTTATCCTAACCCCTGTGAAGTCAGTGACAAATCTGGCAATTTTTGACCCCTTTGGAGCATCCTTTACATGATGTGCCTCCAAGCCCATCATCACCACCACCCCACAGCATGGGGTTTAGTGCTTCCCAGATATATTAGGAAGGATCCACCTAATGACATCTGCAGGTTTGGGGATGAAAAATAAAAAAAATCACTAGTTGTATGTGGGAAATGGTTTGTTAATTTAAACGCATTACCGAAAGGGGGTGTAGACAGGAGCATACAAATGGTAAGGGATTGGGTTGCTAGGTTTCAATGAGGAGGCCCTGATGGCTCATACTAAGGAATCAATAGGTGTGTTATTTCATAACCATGGATGCCCAGGGTTAATCTCAGCATAGCAGCCACTACACACCCAAAGACTTCCTAGGGACAGGCTGAATGGGCAGCTTCTGGGGTTTTGTTTTCACACTAAATCCATGATCAAATCCTATAGAACCTTCCATACACCTCCTCCCCTACACACACATCCCTTCCCCAATACTGTGCTCTACACCCAGTATGGGGTACCACTGCTGGCCCATGCTGGTCGCTGGCATCAGTCTGCTATGTTAGCACTTCTCTTGCCAACACTGATGCCCACCCATATGTTCCATTTCAGGCCTTGCCTGGCAAGCAAACAGTTAAATTCAGCACCCCCTCCAACAATCAATAACCCACAATGAGGGGCTACAGTGATAGACCCTCTAAAACATGACACCTGCGTATTGGCCTGTATCGCTGCTTTTTAACTCTTTGGTTGCCAGAAGAAAAATCAACCTGGATTATATGTTTTATATGTTTTCATACAATAAATATGAATATTCGACACAGGAGAGCAAAATATGGATGATGTGTTTATTTAATTTAATAATAAATAAAAATGGAAGTAATTTTCTACCAGGAGGGACTAACATACGTATTTAATATATTTTAATATAAATATATATATAAATATTTTTCTAGCTGGATTATGTGTTTATTCAATATAATAAAAATAAATGGAAATGTTTTTCCTACCAGAAGGGATATACATGGATGCATGTGTGCTCCAGGCCTTGCATGGCAATATAAGAGTTAAATTCAACCCTACAAGCCCCCCTTCTTTCCACTACTACCACCAATGCAATGCAACCCGGTCCCAGCTGAAAAGCTTCAAGGAATGCGCTTGGCCCCATCCTGCAGGTGCATTGTCCTACATGCCTACTTGCCCATACAACACCCAGGTGAAGGATATGGCCACTCAGTGATCCTTTTGGCATATTTCCTGATGACATTGTCTTCACTGAAGATGAACAAGGACCTGTTAACGGTGAAGCAGTTCTGTTTGACAGGGATGGGGTTATACAGAGCCATGGTCCTCGCCCTCTGAGCCATGGACTGCTTGTACATCCTTTGGCCAGCTGGAGGTCCACCTTGCCGGCTGCTCCCTCTTCCAGGTCCCCCAGGCACCCCAGTTCCATAACGGGTGGGCAGATCATCTCCAAACCGGGCCATTCTAGAATTGCACAGGAGCAAGTGTTAGAATCCAAACTGGCAGCCAAGGTTGGGGGCTGTAGACTCATCCCCATGCACTGAGCTCCTCACACTTTGCTTCCTTTCATGAGAAGAGAATCTCTGCTGAGCAGACAAGGCTTCCCACTGAATGCAACACCCTCAAGCAGCAATCCTAGAGCAGAAACCCAGGAGCAGATCAGGCTTCTCCTCCTCCTCCTCTGAAATGATCCTTAAAAGAGTAAGATACAATGTAAAAAAAAATCTTAAAAATCAATCTGAGCTTGAGATGGTGGAGACAGTGTCCTTGGCAGCTTCCAGTACTGCTGCTCATGTGCTGGATGCTGCTTTCTCCAGTGGGAATGCCCTCCCTGCTCCAATGATTGCTTCCAGCGCAGGGAAAGGAGCTGGTCCCTGCACAGACACTTAGTTACCAGATGAACACAGTAAAGCAGTTTGTGAACCTCAGCCCCTATAAGAGGCAAGACATGTGATACACACCAGCCAATAAGCTCGGGGCTCCACCTAAGCCAACAACCCCTGGAACAAGCAAAATAGTCTTCTCCAGGCATATACTCTGCAGTCCTCCCCCCTTTTTCAAAAAAGACCCCAAATCTAGGGGGAATACATATATCCCTTGCAAAGTGACTCAATGCAAATTGCTCAAAGGGCTGGCCTTTTTTATTTTATTTTTTTAAAAGGAAAACACTGCCCAAGGATCTCAAGGGTTAAATGCACACTCCCTCCCTTCCTCCTCCTTCCTTTTTGCCTGTAGACACAGAAATCTCAAGCACTAGGTTACTGGTCATGGAGAAAGCTAATTCACTTGATGGGCTTACAGATTAATCAGTGCCACTCCTGTGTCCACCACCCACCCCTATCCTAAACCTCTGGGGTCCTATCAAAGGATGGATGGGTGGGTGGGCATGGGTTTGGAATGTGGCAGGGCTGGAACCCTACAGAGATACCAGGGTGGAGCCTGCACACTTCTGGGAGCTGTCCAGCTGCTGAAAGCTGTCACTGACACCCCAGTAAGAAGTGGTCATTAATGTCAGAACAATGGGAGACGCTTGGGGTGGGCTTCTTATTCATAATCGCTAAGCCATGCCGGATCTGCAATTAGCAGAGGATCTCATAGACTGCAGATAGCAATTTGTGGCTTTGTTGTGACACATCGGAATTAAGGGGTGAGGAGATAGTTGGATGGTAAATTGGTTTTGCTACACAATGTGTGACACAGAAAAGACGATATGTTCACTATATAAAAATTAGCCTGGGAACAGTGCATATAACTGAAATCTGACTGATCTAACATGGACTTAGCATCAACTCATCAGCAAACTCATTGCAAGTTCAGTCTTCTATATTTCACAAATGCTGTAATACCGCTTTGGCATAAGGCCTGAAGAGCTCACGAGACAAAAAGCACCTCTGTAATATATCTTATCAGAGAAATCTGCTTCTTTCTCCTCCTGGAATGATCATTCATTCTCAATTCATGGGTAAAAATCTCTGTTTAGTGAAGATGTTCCCATTACGGAAATAGAAAATGACAGTTGGTGCTTCTAAAATTCAATGGAGGAGGAGGAGCTAGAAGCACACATTCTGCTGACCGTTACAGTTCTCCATAGCACTTTATATGCACCATCTGACATTTCCTATCTCAGTAATGGAAAAATCTGTAAATGGTTTCTCTGAGTTTTGCAAACTGGCCATAAATGTTCTTATTTTTTTGTTGGCAAATTGCGTCAATTTTTATAGAACCCACTGACATTATATTGACTATTAGGTTACCTGATGTGTCTGCCCGCCAATATCTCCTGTGAAAGGGTCATGGATCTGACAGCTTAGATTTTAATCTTTTTGATCCCATGTTTTTTAAACAGATAAGCAGTCCCTGGTTGTATTGCAAACACTTATCATCGTTTCCTTTCTGAAATAACATGCACAATAAAACAAACCTAATTATATGTTTTATGAGGTTAATTAGGACTCAGATACAATTAATTCCCGAAATCCTGAGCCTGAGGTTTACAAATAGAATCTCATTTTCCAAACGTAAATTCCCCTTTTTCAAAGTGAAAATCTAAATCTTCCCCGGTCTGTATGATGGCATACTTGTATAGATTGCAGTAAATAGAACTACACTGATGTCAATATTATTAAATACTTTCATTCCTCTCCTCCCCAAAAAACAATTCTATAGCGTTTTGGATTGTTGTTGCTCTGTTACTCCTGTAAATGTATGAATAACCTTGCAACTGGGTTTTGCAATTTTTCTTGCATAAAGGCTGTTCCCTTATACAGTCTGACACTGTTCAATCAGTGCTAGCATTGTCAGGATGTGCTGTACTGCCTAAGGGAATGGTAATGTATAGTCGTTTAATCAATACTAATTACTCATAAATTTCCAGGAGGCATTACAGAGGTATGGGGCAATAAAGAGAAATGTTATATGAAAGGGTTTCCCAATCCATGGAACCTGCTTTGGGCCTCTCAATAGCATTAGGGATGCCAAATAATGTATGTTTTTTCCTTCTATATTATATGAGTGTATCATATAAGATGTAAGATGTATAACAAAACAGGCAGTAACCATCTTTTCTTGACTGTCTACATACAAAAACTAACAGTGATGATAGTTCTGGTGCTGTATTCATCACCAGAACCATCATCAGTACATGAATGTGAAACCAAAATCATCATGAGTACATAAATAGAATATCAGAGCCATCAATAGTACATAAATACAGTACCAGAACTATAATCATTAAATAAATAGGTCACTTCAACCACTATCAGTATATGAATGTGGCACCTGAACTACCATTAGTACATGAATACATCACAAGAACCACCATCAGTACATGAATACATCATGAGAACCATTGTCAGTAGATAAATGCAATATCAGTACTTGTACGTATACGTCACCAGAACCACAATCAGTACATGAATGTATCACCAGAACCTCAATCCATTCATGAATACATCATGAGAACCACCATCAGTAGATAAATACAACATCAGTACATGTATACATCACCAGAACCACCATCAGTATGTGAATGCATCACCAGAATCTCAATCCGTACTTGTATACATCACCAGAACAACCATCAGTACATAAATGAGTCACCAGAACCTCAATCAGTACATGAATACATCACCAGAACCACCGTCAGTAGATAAATACAACATCAGTACATGTATACCTCACCAGAACCACCATCATTATGAATGCATCATCAGAACCTCAATCAGTACATGAATACATCACGAGAACTATGGTCAGTAAATAAATAAACCTCCAGTACCATCATCAGTACATGTATATGTCCCCAGAACCCCCATCCCTACATGAATACATCTTCAAGCTTAGTACAGCAATCAATTGTAATGTTAAGTCAGGCCCATATACATTTGTATCTCATGAGTTTACAACTCCCAGTATGTCCTTAACAATGGTAAGGAGATGCTGGGAGTTGTTGTTATCAGTCTTTATCAGACTGCAGACCATACAGGAACCATAGTACTGATGAGACATAGTTAGTATCAACAAGAAAACATTTACATCCAGGTACCTTATAGGTGACTTCTTCTCTGGTTAAGTTGTTTCTTTTCATCTCCATCTTATCCTGACCCCATGATGACTTTTCACATCCACAGGTCTTCCCTCCAAATTCCCTAGTCTGCAGCATATACCAACATGGTATATGCCTCCACACTGTACCATTATCAGTTATAGCCACACCACTGTATGCCATTATTAGATATAACTGCCACACTGTCCGCCCTCACGAATCACAGCCTATACCATGGCTGTCCCCCTTCACGGTTTTCTCTTACACGCTCTAAATCACCACACTGTCTCCCCACCATGCTAACCTCTCTCCATACTGTGCCCCCATTTGAAGCTGCCCCTTCTCCACAGCCATTTTGTGCTCCCTTTTCACACTATGTTCTCATACTGCCCACCACTTTGTCTTCTTCAAACTATACCTCCTCCTGAAACTCATGTAACAAGAAAAATCATAGAAAAATTGTTTGCCGATAATCCCCCCCTTTAGAGACATTGTTTGTCTTTCCTTATCTATTTTTACTTAAATATATTAAAATTTGGAATTTTAAGAAGTTTTGGACACTGGTATTCACCTGCTTTCTCCTCCTCCCTCACACTGTCCCCCTACACTATATGATGGTCACTAAAGCAGCAAAAACCATATAATATCCACTACATCCCCCAATATGCACTATGATGTACACCACAGCCCACCATGCAGTACAATGTCCACCACAGCCCCAATATACAGTATGCCAACCTCAGCCCCCTATACAATATGGTCACCTCAGCCCCTATACAATATGATGTCCTCAACAGCCCCCTATACAATATGGTCACCACAGCCCTCTTTGCAGCCTCCAATATAATGTTCCCCATAGTCCCCTATACATTTATGATGTTCTGCACAACCAACCTATGTAATATGATGCCCTCCACAGCTCCTAATATAATATCCCCCCAATATCCCCCTACAGTATGATGTCCCCCACATATCCCATATAGTATGATGTCCCCACAGGCCAGGTATAATGTTCCCCACAGTCTCCTATGTAATATGATGTCCCCCCAAGCTCCTCTTGTAATGTCCCTACAGCCAACCCCTCTTATAATGTTCCCACAGCCAAACTTACATATATGTCCCCATAGCCAGCTCCGGGGCCACCGTCAGAGCAAAATTGCCCTTACTGGCATATGGGGCCCAGTGAGGAGGGGGTACAAGGGGCAGGATTCGGCCTTGGCCGCATGTTCAGTTGAAATCTATTGCTATGCAGGACCGCTTCCTTCACTGCAATAGGAGCCGCCAGCCAATCAGAGGCTGGCAGCTAACATCAGCACGCACGTCGCCGGCGTCACTGTCATGCACTGGCACATCCGAAATGGTTGAGGAAGAGGATGTCGCTGGACCCTGGCCAGGTAAGGAGAAACTTTTTTTTTGACTGAAAACCGCAATTTGGGGGGGGCAGGATGCGAGGACACAAATGGGGGCAGGATGAGAAATACATGGGGCCAAGATGAAATAACATATGGGGGCAGGATGAAGACATATTGGGGGACAGGATGGGGACATATGGTGTCAGGGTGAGAGGACATATATGGAGCCTTTTATGTAAGGGGCATGGTTGATGGAGACATATGGGGCCAGGATGACAGTACACATGGGAGGACGATGGAGACATATGGGAGGGGCAGGATGGAGACACATAAGACCAGGATCAGAAGACATACAGTGGGTACGGAAAGTATTCAGACCCCTTTAAAT
>VIAB01003542.1:99090-113064 GCA_009801035.1 Oophaga pumilio
GGTGGGTCAAAAAAACAGACTTTTGTTTGTGTAAGCTGGTAATATTGACTTGTATTGTGCGCTTATCCTTGATTACTAGTGATGTTTGCTGATATGCTAATTATGCATTGTGTTATGGAGCCAGTTTGTTGTTTTCAAAAGCAGAGAGGGAAAAACTATGCAAATAGTTTAAGTAATCAAGTAATGCTACTTGATCTCATCTCCATGTTTACCCTTTTATGTAAATACTAATGAAGGACACTTGTTAAGTCTAAAAATAAATTACATGCCTCTGTATAATGAGAAAGGGACAGCCAGAGATTCTGCCAAGGCATTCATAGATCCAAAGGACAAGAGATAGGACAGCAGACAATATCATGGCTCCATCACGAGGGACACTGATCTATTATCCTACAGGAAACAACCTAGGGGTTTTCGGACCCAGTTGGAAAAATACAGATCTGCTCCAATGACCATCGCTGAACCATGGATACATTTGGGGAAAGCCAGGATTGGGACCCGCCAGTTGTCTGGCTCCATGGAGATGTTCGGAGAAGCCAGGTCGTGACTCTCGAGTCAATCGGCCTTGTACCTGAAATGGATTGTCATCTCCTTATGCTTTTCATTACCTTCTCTCTGTGTGCTTGCCACAGGTGGAGTAACTGACCCTGGAAGATGAAGCCAGGTTGTAATCCTTGGATGAACTGGCCTTGTATGGACTGAATGGACTGTCATCTTCCTACGCTTGTCGTATCTCATCTCTATGTGCATGCCACAGGTGGGGTAGCGACCCTGAAAGATCTGAAGTCACAGCTGCTATTCTCCCAGCAAGTCAGCAGGAGGGTGAGACTGTGTAATGTGCATGATCTTGGCAACTGTGCTGGGACTGTTCTATGTGTTACTGCCTGTTTTGTGGTTCAATAAAGCATTTCCACACTGTTTTACCCTCACCCTATGTTGTCTGAGTAGAGTTATGCCCACGTTAAAGGGAGAGCAAGCATTCAGCAGGACGATCCCTGGTCCATGCGGTTTCGGATTGCGGACCGGGGCACACGCCGATTCCCCCGTGTCTCCACAGGTGCACTTAAATGTTTGACCATGCCATGATGCACCAAGCACCTGTGCTGGGTTTGAACAGTTATTCCGTACTGACAGAGTCCCTTTTTAACATGTATGGCACTAACCTGTCAGAGCTTGACTGACAGTTAGCTTTTTGGGCCTTTAGTGGCCATAGTAGCCAGTTGACATCCTTGATCATGCTGCAGTAGTGCCCATGAGTTGAAATATAGAGTGCTTTCCCTGTCAGACTCATCATGTGAAACTGTGTCACTATTGATTACGGCATATGAAATGCTAAACTGCTGGGATTGTAAAGAATACTGTTCCTTGCAATTACAACAGGAGCCTCACCGTGCCGTACAGTTGGGCTACTGCAGTTGATCACACCAGTACCGATCTTATTCCATGCAGTCACCATGATATACATATTCATCATGGAGCACTAAGTGACATACACCTGATATACATTTACGTCAAATAGAATTAAGGATCATTTGGAAGAATAAATAATCTTGTAAGTTACAATCATAAAAAATATTAAATCATCTAGACTTTATAGCAGACAAGGATTGACATTTTTTCTTTTGATGTTTGTTGTATTATTTGTATCATAATATTGCTTCATTTGTAGAAAAAAAGCAACTTGTATTAATTCTTCCAAATGCGTAATTGTATCACTGGTGCCATCTTGTGGGTTGATATAAATATGCTGATCACTATTCTTTTAGTGAAAATCAGTATCACATTTTAGAGTTGAGGTTGATCATAGAATCATAGAATAGTAGAGTTGGAAGGGATCTCCTGGGTCATCTGGTCCAACTCCCTGCTCAAGGCAGGATTCACTAAATCACCCCAGACAGATGTCTGTTCAGCCCTGTTTAAAGACTTCCAATGAAGGAGCACTCACCACCTCTCGTGGCAGCCTGTTCCACTCATTGATCACCCGACTGTCCAAAAGTTTTTTCTTATATCTAATCTGTGTCTCCTCCCATTCAGTTTCATCACATTGCTTCTAGTCTTTCCTTGTGCAAATGAGAATAAAGATGATCCTTTTACAATGTGACAGCTCTTTAGATATTTGAAGACAGCTATTAAGTCTCCTCTCAGTCTTCTTTTTTGCAAGCTAAACGTTCCCAAATCCTATAACAGTTCCTCATAGAGACATGGTTTGCAGACCGGTAACCATTCTGGTTGCTTTTCTCTGAACTTTCTCCAGTTTGATGTTGTCTTTTTAAAATGTGGTGCCCAAAATTGGACACAGTATTCCAGATGAGGTCTGACCAAAGAGGAGTAGAGGGCAATAATGACTTCACGTGATCTAGACTGTATGCTTCTGTTAATACATCCCAGAATTGTATTTGCATTTTTGGCTGCTGCATCACACTGTTGACTCATGTTCAGTCTGTGATCTAATAGTATACCCAAGTCTTTTTCACATGTACTGTTGCTTAGCCCTATTCCTCCTATTCTGTATATGCTTTTTTTCATTTTTATTGCCCAGATGTAGTACTTTGCATTTTTCCCTGTAAAAACCATTCTGTTAGTTGCTGCCCACTGTTCCAGTTTATTTATAACTTTTTGAATCCTCTCTCTCTTCTCTAGTGTTAGCTATCTCTTCTAGCTTTGTGTCATCAGCAAATTTAATCATTTTACCCTCAATTCCTTCATCTAAATCATTGATAAAGATGTTGAACAATACAGGGTCCAGGACATAGCCCTGTGGTACCTCACTTGAGACATTCTTCCAAATGGATGTGCAGCCATTTACGACCACTCTTTGTGTCCGATCACTAAGCCAGTTATGAATCCACCTAACACTTGCCTTGTCCATTCCATACTTAGTCATTTTGTCAATAAGAATTGTGTGAGAATGCTTTGCTGAAGTCAAGATATACTATAGCTACTGCATTTCCCTGATCCACCCAGTCAGTGATTCTGTTATAGAAGGAAATTAAGTTACTCTGACATGACTTGTTAGTTACAAACCCATGCTGACTCTGTTTAATCACTTCATTCTTATCCAGGTACTTACATACATGTTGTTTAATAATTTGTTCAAAGATCTTTCCTGGTATAGAAGTCAGACTCACTGGCCTATAGTTCCCTGGCTCCACCTTCTTCACCTTTTTGAAGATAGGAACAACATTTGCTCTTCTCCAGTCTTCTGGGACTTTTCCTGTTCTCCAAGAATTTACAAAGATTATGGAGAGTGGTTCAAAAATTTCTTCTGCTATCTCCTTCAGGCCTCCATAGAATTGTATTTGTTATGTCTCAGCCTACGTTTTAACACAATTTTACTGGCCAAATAAAAATACAGGCCAGATATTTGAAAGTGTGGTATCTCCGTCACATGCCTCATCTATCTGTGGGCTACAAACTATGTCATTTCAGGCCTCCATTCAACTGTTTTTGCTGTCTGTTACCCTAGTTCTTGACAGTATTTTGCTGTAAAAAAATAAAAATACAGGCCACATACTTCACAGTGTGGTATCTCCGTCACATGCCTCATCTATCTGTGGGCTACAAATTGTGGCATTTCAGGCCTCCATTCAACTGTTTTTGCTGTGTGTTACCCTAGTTCTTAACACTATTTTGCTGTAAAAAAACAAAAATACAGGATACATATTTTGCAGTTTAGTATCTCCATCACAGGCCTCATCTATCTGTGGGCTACAAACTGTGTCGTTTCAGGCCTTCATTCAACTGTTTTTGCTGTGTGTTACCCTAGTTCTTGACAGTATTTTGCTAGAAAAAAATAAAATTACAGGATACATATTTTACAGTGTAGTATCTCCATCACAGGCCTCATCTATCTGTGGGCTACAAATTGTGGCATTTGGGCCTCCATTCAACAGTTTTTCCTGTGTCTTAGCCTAGATATTGATACCAGTTTGCTAAAAAAAAAAATTGTTAGCTAGAGGCCAGATATTTTAACCTGTGGTTTTCTCGCACATGGATCACATACAAGTTCGCTCCAAATTCAGCCATTTGTAGTGAACGTGGAAAATATTGTAGTCCATTTAAAATGGGCAAAGCACGTGGCAAGGGACGGGGAAGTGGATATGTAAGTGATGATGCATGCAGAGGCCGAGGCCGTGAGTAAGCTGAAATTGGGCCACAACAAACACCCTCTCTTCTCGCTCGACCTTCCTGTCCCAATTACTAGGGGACCGCAGCAGCACCCCACTATTGAACCCAGAGCAGTGTCGAAAGGTTGTCGGTTGGATAGCGGATAATGTTTCCAGTCAGTTTGCCACCATGACAACTACCCTGTCTTCCACACAGTCAAGTCTGAGTAGCCGTAAGTCTGGACTGCATATTCCTCACCCTGATCCTCCTTACTCCCACCATGCCGGGTGCCTGGAGACAACTGATCCCACACTTGGACACTCTGAAGAGCTGTTCACTTTTCCATTTATAGATTCGGGCTTCTTGCTCAGTCCACTTGAAGTGGGGCAAGATGAGATCGCATGTAGCGATGCCCAAATATTTGAGCAGCCATGGTCATACGAAGGCGTCAGTGGGAACGTGTCACAAGAGGTGGACAATGATGAGACACAATTGCTAGAAATTCAGGAGGAGGACCAGGGTGCGGAAGTGGAAGACGAGGTGGTGGATGATATAGTAACTGACCCAACCTGGCATGAGGACATGCAGAGGGAGGACAGCAGCACAAAGGGGGAGGGAGGCGTAGCACTCCAACAAGCAGGAAGAAGCAATGTGGTGGCTGCAGACAGAAGGATGGCAACCGTTCCTCGTAACACCAACAAGACGGAAGTTGGCAGTAGAACTGTTAGGTCTTCCGAGTCTGGTTGTTTTTAAAGACTGCTGATAACCCCAAAAAGGTCATTTGCACCACCTGCCATACCCGCATCAACAGTGGTAGCAAAACTACCAGCCTGACCACCACCAGCATGATCAGGCACATGGCAGCAAAGCAAGCGACTTTGTGGGCCGAACCCCAGGGTCTAGGAACAGTGTCTGCGGGTGACACCACTGCTTCTTCCACTGTTGTGCAGGCAAGCCAATCACCTGTCCACGGTGCATGCGAAGATGCCTCCTGCCCAGCACCTGTCACTGCCCACACTCAACTAGCACCATCATCAAGCACGTCCACATCCTTGTCCCAGCGCAGCTTTCAGTTGTCCATACCCCAGTCATTGGAACGCAAGTGGAAATACGCAGCCAATGCCCCACAGGACACAGTACTAAATTCACACATTTCTCATCTGCTTGCACTCGAAATGTTGCCTTTTAGGCTCATGGAGATGGAAGTTTTCACAACCTGATGGTGGCGTCCGTCCCAAGGTACTCTGTCCCCTGCCACCACTATTTCTCCGATTACACAAGCACGTGTCCCACAACATTACCCATGCCCTCAACAATGCAGTTACTGGGAAAGTCCACCTAACCACAGACACGTGGAAATGTGCTTGTGGGCAGGGTCGGTATATCTTGCACACTGGGTTAACATAGTGGAAACCGGGACCCAGTAGGACCTTGGGATGGAACACGTCCTCCCAACGCCGAGGATTGCGGGTCCTAGGTCAGTCAGGGTAGCCCCCACAGTGTACAGCTCCTGAACCTCATCCTTCTCCTTATCCTCTTCAGCCTCCATCTCCCAAATGACCACATCAGTCACAAGCTGGAAGTACTGCAGAACTGCCTTAGCCAAGTGGCAACAAGCTGTGCTGAAGCTAATATGCTTAGGTGACAAACCTCACAATGCTGAAGAGTTGTGGACAGCTCTGAAAGAGCAGGTAGATCTGTGGCTAACAGCGCTGAACCTACAGCCAGGCATGGTCGTGTGTGACAATAGGCGGAACCTGGTGGCGGCTCTGAGGTGAGGCGAGCTCACACGCGTACCATGTCTGGCCCATGTGCTTAACCTCGTTGTTCAACGGTTTCTCAAAAGCTACACAGAACTGCCGGATCTGCTTGTGAAAGTACAGCTCCTGTGTGCCCATTTTAGAATGCCTTGCTTCAGCAGAGTTTGCAGCTTCCAGCTCACCGACTGGCATTTGATGTCCCCACTTGTTGGAACTCTACACTGCATATGTTGGAAAGGATATGTGAGCAGAAGAGTGCAGTTGTTGACTACCAGCATCAACAAGTCCGTCGGTATTCAGTTCAGACTCCACACATAAGACCTCAGGTGTGGACATGGATGTCAGACATATGTATCATCCTACAAAACGTTGAGGAGTCCACCAAGATGGTGAGTGGTGATGATGCCATAATTAGCGTCACCATCCCGCTTCTCTGTATTCTGAAAAGCTCTCTGCTCACAATGAAAGAGGATGCATTGCAGGCAGAGCACGATGGGATGGAGCAAGGAACCATACAGGGTGATTACACACAGTCCAGCCTCATGTCATACCAATGTGGATTGGTTGACAATGAAGAAGAGGAGGAGGAGGAAGAACAGGAGCTAGGTTAATGCGCTATAGGCGGTACTACAAGCACAACTGTCATACCTTCTGTTCAGCGTGGATGGCCTGAGGACAGGGAGGAGGAGGAGGACAGCATGGTCAGTCATCCTCTTGGTGAGGAGACGGAAGTCTTGCCTGTTAGCAGTCTGGCACACATGGCTGACTTTATGTTGCGCTACCATTACCGTGACCCTCGCATTCTGAAAATTTTGGGTGACACTCATTACTGGTTGGTGACACTTCTAGACCCATGCTACAAGAAGAACTTTCAGTCTCTTCTTCCAGAGGCAGACAAGTCTACTAAAATGGTGCAGTACAAGAGAGCCCTTGTTGCGGAATTATTTAAAAAATTCCCATGTTAAAAAAACACTGGCGGCAGGGGTCACAGCTCGCTGGACTACCAAGGAGTACAGGCGAAAGAGACTCAACTCCAATCCAGCAGAGGCAGGGGAACACTGGCAAAGTTCTGGGAGAGTTTCCTCAGACACTCTCATCGCACTGGCCCTGAGGCGCGGGGTACTCTCACAAGAAGTGCAAAGTTTTGGAAGATGCTGAGGGAGTACCTTGCTGACCGTACCAATGTCCTTCGTGATTCCTCTGTGCCTTTTAATTATGGGTATCCAAGCTGGACATGTGGCATGAACTGGCTCTCTATGCCTTAGAGTTCCTGGCCTGCCCTGCCTCTAGCATTTTGTCAGAGCGGGTTTTTAGTGCCGCTGGTGGAATTATAACTGATAAGCGCATCCGCCTGTCAACTGAAAATGCTATATAATGCAATGCCAAATGATAACAGCGAAACATAACCTCCAATACAGTGTCTTTTTTTGGGAGGTTTATTGCCATGCACCTCTTCACACCCACACATGGGTATACGCTTCCTGATTTTGGCATTTGGTGTTATCCTCCTCCTTCTCCTCATCCTCATCATCCACCACCAATAGATCACCATGGTGACCGTGTTGCGTGATGCAAAAGCCACATTATTGTGTTAAAGGATGTTTATGATGCCCATAAAAAATGTTTACACAGTATGTTGATGTGTACCTCCCAGGGGAAAATTACAAGTATAGGAGACCGGCCCCTATAAACTGGGAAGACATTTTTCAGAGGCCATTGTCCAAGTCTCTTCCGACACCAACACTAGATCATCAGGGTGAACGTGTTCGGTGATGCAACAGCCACGTTATTGTTTTGAAGGGTGTTTATGATGCCCATAACAAAAATGTTTACACAGTATGTTGATTTGTACCCTCCCAGGGGAAATGTTTGTCAGCCCATACACTTATTGTATGGGCATTACAAGTATAGGAGCTCCGCTCCTTTCCAATGATAAAAAATGTCCAAGTAGCCCTCCTTTTTGTTTCTTCCAAGAGGGATAGGGGTGCATTCAAATTTGGGGTAGGCCTTGCATTCACTGCATAGCCAAACAGTATGGGAGACCCAGTTTCTTATAATGGGAAATGTAGGGGTTGGTTACCTGCTTCAACAATGCAATTCTCCACTTTTGGGTATTCATCCTCAACACTGCTATTCTACACTTTAGTTTCTTCAGCCTCAACACTGAAATGCTCCACTGCCAGGTGTTTTTTTAGCCTCAACTCTGCAATGCTCCACTGCTGGGTCTTCAGCCTCAACACTGCAATTCTCCACTGCAGTTTCTTCAGCCTCAATACTGAAATTCTCCACTGCAGGTTTTCCAGACTCAACATTGACATTTTACACTGCCGGGTCTTCATCCTCAACACTGACATTCTCCAATGCAGGTTCTTGAGGCTCAACAATTCACTGCATAGCCAACCAGTATGGGAGTACCAAATTACTAGGAACAATGCTTTCAGGTGTCCATCCAGTACGTCGGTTCAAAGAATTATTGGGGTGCGTATAATTTTGGGGCATGGCAGGCCTTGCATTCAATGCATAGGCACACAGTATGGCAGTACCAGATAAAGACTAATGGGAATTTTGCTTTTATGTGGCCATCCAGTATGTTGGTTTAAAGAGTTATTTGAGTGCGTGTAATGTTGAGGAAGGGCAGGCCTTTCTTTCAATGCATAGGTAAACAGTATGACAGTACAAAATAAAGAATAATGGGAACTTTGCTTTCATTTGGCCATCCAGTACATTGATTCAAAGAATTATTGGAGTGCATGTAACGTTGGGGCACACACTGACATTTATCCCCGATGGCCAGAAAGGAAAAAGGTTTTAATATGCAAAGAGAGATCTGCCAGAGATCCAAAAGTGGATCGTGACAGGTTTCTGGCTTCTGGTCTTTTCCCCCTGGTGTTGGGCTTGTCGTTGGTCAGGTGATTGTATCACCCATTATTACCCTGCACCTGCCTCCCAGTCATTGCTGGACATCAGTGTAAATCTGCTTGAGTTCTGGCTAGGAGCCTTGTTAGCTTTGTGCTATACTTTGTGCAGTTCTGGAAACTCTAGTTCTGCTTGCTTAGTCTTTTTGTTTTTTCCTTTTGTTTCTGCAGCTTCCTCTATTTCTCTGCTAGGAGGTTACCAGTGTTTTGTTCCCAGTCCCTAGATCTTTCAGGGATCCCCTTCCCCCAACTTCAGGTATTCGCTTGAGTCTAGACTAGGATCGGCAGTGGGTCTATTCGCAAGGAATAGGTCGCCCGCTCCATCGTAGGGATCGAGTCTAGTCCTAGTGCAGGGTCATATTCCCCCCACTCTATTCCTGAGTTGCAGACCCATAACACATGTGGCAATCCAGTATGTTACTTCATAGGGGTATTGGGGTGCGTGTAACGTTGAGGCAGGGTAGGCCTTGCATTCAATGCATAGGCAAACAGTATGGAAGTACCATATAAAGAATAATGGGAACTTTGCTTTCATGTGGCCATCCAATACGTTGGTTCAAAGTGTTATTGGAGTGCGTGTAATGTTGGGGCAGGGCAGGCCTTGCATTCAATGCATAGGCAATCAGTATGGCAGTACCAAATAAATAAGAATGGAAACTTTGCTTTCATGTGGCCATACAGTATGTTGGTTCAAAGGGTTACTGGAGTGTGCGTAACTTTGGGGCAGGGAAGGCCTGGCATTCAATGCATAGGCAAATAGTATGGCAGTACAAAATAAAGAATAATGGGAATTTTGCTTTCATGTGGCCATCCAGTATGTTGGTTCAAAGAGTTAGGCTAAGTGCAGACGGTGCGGATTGTGCTGCGGAATTTTCCGCGCAGATTTTGGTAAATCCGCAGGTAAAATGACCTGGGTTTTACCTGCGGATTTACTGCTGATTTGATGCGGATTTGCCGCGGTTTTTGAGCAGATTTCCCCTGCGTTTTCAGACCTGCGGATTTCTATTTAGAGCAGGTCTGACAACGCTGCGGAACTGCACAAAAGAAGTGACATGCTGCAGATTTAAATCCGCACCCAATTCCGCGAGGAAAAATCTGCAGCATGTGCACTGCTTTTTTTGTTTAACATTGACTCTAATGCTACTGTACATCACTTGCAGTTCTGCTGTGGATCTGCAGCGGAAAATTCGCTGCGGATCCGCAGCAGAATCCGCAACGTGTGCACATAGCCTTACTGGAGTGTGTGTAACTTTGGGGCAAGGCAGGTTTGCATTCAATGCATAGGCAAACACTATGGGAGACCCAATTTCTTATAATGGGAACATTTTTTCATGAGGCCCTCCTGTAGGTCTCGTCAAAGGGGTTTTGGTGTGCGTCCTAATTTTTGGCAGCCCAGACACTCACTGCTTAGACAATAACAGTATAAGAGACCCACTGTTTAATAATGGGAACAACAAAGCATAGCCAGCTGATGGCCCTTTAAGAATATTAATGCCGCCTGCTGTCCCTATAAAAATAGGCTTTGAGACTTTCAGAGTCCTTCCTTCATAAATGAAACAGGATGTGTCTGATGATGTATCACACACCACATGGCCAAATAAGGTTGTAAAATGTTAAAATGACATTTCACAGTGAATGCATTTGTCTTGGTTGAAAGCAATGCTAAAGTTGAAAAACGCATCAAAAATGCTACGTGTGAATATAGCCCAAGTGGTGGAGGTACATTTTTTGGGGGGGTTATTTAGTTTGCCTTACATACAAATCATTACCCTGGAAAGGATGTTCCTTAACATATTTCCCAGGGAAATCCATTTTGGTTGCATTTTTGTATGTTTTACTGTGTGCCTGTAAAAGTGGCATAACACTCTGACAATATTGTTCACCGCAGTGACCAAGGAGTCAGAAATGCTTCGAGGGACCTAACCTATGATGTTCCCATGTCATTTGAGCAATGTTCCCATAGATTTCTGATGTTTTGATAACCTAAAAAGACCCCCGGGGGAGTCGCGGCAAAAAAGCTCGGGTTTCCCATAGACTTACATTGGGCTCATTGCTCTGGTCGAGTACTCGAGCACTCCAATTTGCTCGACCCAAGCAATGAGCACCCGAGCATTTTAGTGCTCGCTCATCACTAGTTCTCCCCCTCTCCAATACTAAGGAAATCATGAAAACATGGCAAGATGGGGGCCACAAGGATGGGAGTTTGGAAAACACTGTTCTAATTAGATGAAATAGAGAAGTAAATTACTGGCACTCACCAATATAAACAAGGATCCTTAAAATATAACTTTTCATAGGAAAAAGTTAAAAATTGTTCAAAAAGTGGGACAACAATAAAAAAAACAATCAATGTGTGCCTATTTAACCCTACAGGGTCACTACAATGAGTCCTGCCTAACAGTGGAGGTTGGCACCCTAATTTTCTGCGGTTAGCGCCCCCACTCCTCGGCAACTCACCCTGGAGTCCCTAGTACTCCCTATAATCCAGAAATACTATAGAGCCCTAGGTAGTCCCTATAACGGGCCCTACCTAACAGTTGAGGTTGGCACCCTAAGTTTCTGCGGTAGGCACCCCCACTCCTCGACGGCTCACCCAAAAGTCCCCAGATGTCCCTATATTAGAGACAGAATGGGGAATTGTCCCAATACACCCAAATGCCCATAAACAGAGAAAAACAAATATTAATTGGGTGTTCCTTCTATTTTTTGCAAATGAATCTAATCAAAAACCTCCCCTTAGAGATTATAGGAATAAAGTGGGTGTCTCATTACCACAATCAATGTTTGATAACAAAAGCAGGAAAACACCCCTAGTTCTCAGGAAAAATGAAAAAAATGGTTGTAATAAAAATAACTGTCCCAATAGTATTTAGTAGAAGGGGATCCCCAGGTAGATGATTCCTTCAATCAAGAGCAATTCATATAAAGCTAACAATCATCCTTCACTCCAATGCAGTATGGACAAAAATGATGAAACAGTCACCTGATAACCAATATATAAAGTGCACTGAGCAGTATTATAAAATGGCTATATACTTGTAGCACATTATCAACATTAACCACTAAGGTCCTACAATGGGACTAATATAACACTTATGACATGCATCGATCATATCTCTTGCAAAAAGTAAGGTGCACAGTACAATCTTAGAAGGAAAATAAATACTCCTCTCATAGTAGTGATGTTTCAACAAAGGAATCCCAAGCGGTCACAATCAGGCACTAATCAAGAAGTGACGATTTATAATGGCAATGCCCAAGCAGTGCCCGACGCGTTTCCCCCCCAAAGGAATAGAGTAGGTTCATCAGGGGTAAAGTAACCACACATATAAAAAAGAGTGCAATATGAGATGAGTATTTATTTTCCTTCTAAGATTGCACTGTGCACCTTACTTTTTCAAGAGATATGATCGATGCATGTCCTAAGTGTTACATTAGTCCCATTGTAGGACCTTAGTGGTTAATGTTGATAATGTGCTACAAGTATATAGCCATTTTATAATACTGCACAGTGCACTTTATATATTGGTTATCAGGTGACTGTTTCATAATTTTTGTCCATACTGCTTTGGAGTGAAGGATGATTGTTAGCTTTATATGAATTGCTCTTGATTGAACGACTCATCTACCTGGGGATCGGATCCCCTTCTACTAAATACTATTGGGACAATTATTTTTATTACAACCATTTTTTTTTTCATTTTTCCTGAGAACCTTGAAGGGGTGTTTCTTGCTTTTGCTATCAAACATTGATTGTGGTAATGAGACACCCACTTTATTCCTATAGTCTCTAAGGGGTGGTTTTTGCTTAGATTGATTTGCAAAAATTATAAGGAACATCCAATTATTATTTGTTTTTTTTCTCTGTTTATGGGCATTTGTGTGTATTGGGACAATTCCACTTTCTGTCTCTAATATAGGGACATCTAGGGACTTTAGGGTGAGCCGTCGAGGAGTGGGGGTGCCGACCGCAGAAACTTAGGGTGTCAACCTCCACTGGTAGGTAGGGCCTGTTATAGGGACTACCTAGGGCTCTATAGTATTTCTGGATTATAGGATTATAGGGAGTACTAGGGACTCATGGGTGAGCTGCCGGGGAGTGGGGGCGCCAACCGCAGAAAATTAGGGTGCCAACCTCCACTGTTAGGCAGGGCTCATTGTAGTGACCCTGTAGGGTTAAATAGGCACACATTGATTGTTTTTTTATTGTTGTCCCACTTTCTGAACAATTCTTAACTTTTTCCTATTAAAAGTTATATTTTTTAGGATCCTTGTTCTTTTTGGTCTGTTTTTTGATGTTTAGGATCCCGTTGGATTGTTTTTTGGTTTTTCTCACTCACCAATATAGTAAAACTTGGTGCCTGATTCATTAAGGCTGTCATTGTGTACATCAGTCTTAATGAAGGCACCGCTGGACTAAGATGCACAGAATTCAATTGGGTGCATCTTAGTACTACTTTGCACCTTCGCCAGAAAAATGACTTCAGTCAAGGAATGGCATAATTTCTATCATTAAGATCGTGTAAATTTTGATGACATTTCCGACAGGGCTTTATCATACGCCGCCATGTCCAAGCTCCACCGAATTTAGCAAAGTTGGACACAACTTGCGTATAAATGGTATAAGCTGCAAAACTTTGTGATATTTTAAGGTGTTTTAAGTCAGAAAACACAATTACCCTTTATTTAAAAAAAACAGCCCTTCACAAGCGGGAAAATAAAGCAGATGGTAAATACAGGTGACAGCCATTTTGCTTACACTGGCCTAGTTGCGTGATGACATCAGTGCATACATTACCCAGGTGTAGTACTTTGATGAATCAGGCCTTCGTGTAAAGCTTCATTGAGTGTTTACGACAGAATTCTGGAATAAAACACTTTGAGAAGTCGTAATTTTTGTGCACAATGCAAGGCTGTGTAACAATTTTGTGATTTTCGGCATTTTTACTCTAGATTAGGCCAGTGCTTTCCACCCCCCTCAAATGAGAACAGCTGGGGCATTAGGCCACGTGCACATTAGGAGTATTTGGTGAGTAATTTATCTTAGTATTTGTAAGCCAAAATCAGGAGTGGAACAATCAGAGGAAAAGTATAATAGAAACTCGTCACCACTTCTGTATTGATCACCCACTCCTGGTTTTGGATTACATATACTTACAGTGCCTACAAGTAGTATTCAACCCCCTGCAGAT
>VIAB01003543.1:123016-140129 GCA_009801035.1 Oophaga pumilio
TGGCTAACACGGTACGAAGATACACATCTTTCCTATAGTGAAATATTGGCATTAGAAGTCATGCAACTGACTTGTTTTGGCCAATTGTATTAGTGACTTTTGCTGCTAGAGAAAAGTTTCCAACATCTGAAATAAAATGGGCAAAATCTATTGCACAGTGTGAACCACTGTGATAACTTTCACACATCTTTTTGCTTGTCACACAATGATATACAGATGACTCCCTACTGCAATGGCTGGGATCAGAGACATCTGATACCATCTGTTAAACACATTAGAAGCTGCTGTCAGATGTCATGGTTCTCTCTGTAGAGAGCCTTAGTTAGTGGTGGCTGTATAACTCTATATGTAGTTAGCGCCTTCTATTGGTGGCTGTATAAATCTGTATGTAGTGAGCACCCCCTAGTGGTGACTGTATAAATCTGTATGCAGTGAGCTCCCTCTAGTGAAGGCTGTATAAATTTGTATGAAGTGAGAGCCTCATAGTGGTGGCTATATAAAATCTGTATACAGTGAGCTCCCTCCAGTGGAGACTGTATAAATCTGTATGTAGTGAGCTCCCTCCAGTGGTGACTGTATTAATCTGTATGTAGTGAGCTTCTCCTAGTGGTGACTGTATAAATCTGTATATAGTGAGCTCCCCCTAGTGTTGGCTGTGTAAATATGTATGCAGTGAGCTCCCCCTAGTGTTGGCTGTGTAAATATGTATGCAGTGAACTCCCCCTAGTGGTGGCTATATAAATATGTATGCAGTGAGCTCCCCCTAGTGTTGACTGTATAAATCTGTATGCAGTGAGCTCCCTCCAGTGGTTGCAGGAAAACAGAATTTTAGCATTGAATTTTAATGAATGTTTTCTAGTGTTATCCTGCTCTTGATTATTGGGCCGATCTGCTGGACCTGTTACTGGAGACACATTAATGGTCTGCTCTTATGGGCTGGGTTTACATATTCTCTAGTGCTCCGTTCACACAACACATTATATGTCTCCTTCAAAAAGGATTCTTATAAGTAGGTATGTATGTAATGAAAATTAGCAGCTCAGACCCCGATTAGGTGCTGCTCCTTGCATATTATTGTTGTAGAGTTGTCTTATCTACGGTACTGACCCAAATAATTGTATCCATAGTAAATCACAGTCCCAAAAGTAACACTAAAATTCTAATCATTCGGAAACTGTGGACCCTGACAGCAGCCGGATTATCAGATAATCTGAATTATTTGACTGTTTTGTCTAAATAAAGCTTTGTCATTATAATAAAAAGTGACAATTTTCTATTCTACTTTGTTCTCCCATGTTTTTAAGAGCTCCACTTGCTGTCAGTGAATAGAGCTATTTTCTGTGTAAATTTAGAAACTGAAAGCTCTCTTATAGGCCAAATATCTCTCACAGCTGAGAGTTTAAGCTACTATTCAAAAGTTTGGGGTTTTCCATGAAAACTAATACTTTTATTAATTAAATGAGTTGCCAAATGAATTTAAAATCTAGTGCAGACATTGACAAGGTTCGAAAAAAAGATTTTTATTTGAAATAATAAGATTCTCAACTAGCTGAAAGGAAGATCAGGTTTATAGCTTGTCTAATCAGCCAAACTGCTTTCAGCTGTGCTAACATACTAGCACAAGCATTTTCAAGGGTAATCTAACCATCCATTAGCCTTCTTACGCAAACACAAAGTACCATAAGAACACTGGAGTGATGGTTGTTGGAAATGGGCCTCTATACACCTATGAAGATACTGCTTTACAAACCAGACGTTTGCAGCTGGATCATTTAATGTTAGCTTCATTGGAAAAAAACTGCTTTTCTTTCAAAAATAAGGAAATTTCCAAGTGACCCCAAACTTTTGAACGGTAGTGTAAAGTTGTTACAAAGTAACAGACAAATCAAGACTGGATAAAATTGTAGCAAACCCTCAGCTGTGAAAAGAATTGAATCAGGACAGGTTTGTTCCAATACTGTTTTTCATTCACTGACTGCAAGCAAGAATCCTGAAAATGGTGAAGTGCATTCAGTCATTAGAAAGTTGCAGAACTTTTCATTATGTGATCATTGATCGTCATTTACATAAAACTGGAGAATCTTTTGTTTTTAGAGGATTTTCCAGTTTTCTGTTGGAAATATGACCTGGATTGTCGAGTTTTCTGGATTATCTGAATGTCACACTTAGCTGATGTGAACCATCATGTGTTTCCCTGTGTAAGGTGCTGACCTGAGACTTGTGTGAATAAACAAATTATTGAAATTACTACTTATGTTTAATGCGTTTTGTTTTTTTCCCCATGTGCACAAGACAAAAATCTAATACTAGTGATGTCACAAGTTCACCATTTGCAGAAAAGACTTTTTTTATTTATTTACGCATCTACTCTACCTAATAAAACCACGAGAGGCCGTCTGATTGGATCCAGATTGAGTGATCACTGGTTCTGTCACCTATGATCGGAAAAGTGCAAAATTACAATGCAATGTGTTTTCTTGGGGCTGTGCAGGGTCGTTCAGTGAGTTGTAGTGTATCCACTAGCAAAAAAAAAGATATGTCTACCTTTTGACCATGTTATAGCTTTTGCTCAAAAGGTCTAGTCACTATATTCCTGCACACAACATCCTATGCTGAGCCTGGGTTACATCCTGTATTATACCCTTCTACATAACGCCTCATTTTATTTATTTTATTATGTCTGCAACTGAGTGCGAAGAGTGAGAAACTGCGGGGGCGCAGGCAGAGACAGGGCTCAGCGGTGTCAGTGACTGACATCGCTCACCTCCGTGCCTGCGCCCTGGCCGTCACTTTGCTGAATGTCTGCGGCTGCAGAAAGATGTCAGGTGACCGCAGACATTCAGCATTTTTTTTTTTTTTTTCAAAGTGCACCCACTCGGGTAGGCAGGTGCATATCCCTTGTCCCGGCCCTGAGCAGGAGCCACATTTTACAGTGTGCATTGGAAAGTGTGAAATTCACACCAACATCTACAATTTACGTTATCCACGGTACGTTATCAAACCCGCAGCTCCTGTCAGGATAGGCTGAGGATACATTTCACAATATGTGTATAAGATTTTTTTTTTCTTTTTATTTTCCTTCACTAGGTAAAACTGTATCACATTTTTTAGCAAGCCAATACTTGGGAAAACATTTTTTTTGCCCTGTTGGAACTTGGCCAAACAGTTTAGTAGATGCTGTGCTTAGTTAAAAAGCGTTTTCCGGCTATAATTTTAAGCCCATTGGTCTTCCCTATGCAAAATACATCTCCTCCTCTGTCCCCTGCTCCAGCACTGTTCTCCATTATGCCTAATGATTGCAATACCTGTCCATGATGCCCAGCACTGCGCCAGATTCTAGGCGAGCAGGAACAGTGCCATACACTGCAGTGGCTGTTCTTGGGTACTGCAGCTCAGGTCACATTCATGTCAGTATCAGCTGAGCTGCAGTACCGGAGGACAGCAGATTGTCACTTCATTGTGTGCGACGCCGTGTTACACAGGACCTGGTAACATATGATCAGTGGGGTGCTGGACTCCCACGTCCATCGGTCTGATATTGAGGTCTTATCCCAAGGACTTTTTGGAGGCGGATTATACAATCTGAATAGAAGCTGCAGTGAAAAGTACAGGGAGACGATCCAGAGTCCTCACAGACCACAGTGGTAAATTGAGCTTGGGGTGGGTAGCACACTACATTGGTATTATAAACTCAGAGATTCCCTTCCCCCCCAATGACAAACGTATCTCCGCTCGGGTTATAATAAATTTACAAATAACCCAACTGTATCACAATGTATTTACTTATAAATTCTTAATAAAACAGGACAAATCCTGCTGCTGATAGGACCAGTCTTACAAGTAGCTGCCCCTGCTGGGCACAGTGACCTCAGGGCAGAACAGCTCTCCGGGCCGGTGATGGCTCTCCTGGGTGTGTAATGAGAGTCGTGCGGCTGGGTTGTTGTCCGCGGTGCCTAGGACAAAGCAGGCACAAGAAATGGTAGTGATGTCCTCCACTGCGATAGTCTACCATAAAAACCATTCATGGTCCACAAGTGGAGGCTCACCTGGGAGTTTGTCTCTGAAGGTTGGGGGGGGGGGGGGGACATTGAGTGGGCCCCTAACCAGGTAACCCCAATTATAACTATACTGGCGTACCTCAATACTGGGTATAGAGAAACCTCAGCAGATGACCATTCTGTTACTGAAAACGAATCTCCGCACAAAGACCAACACTGATTTTACCGCCACATGGTGACCATACAGTGGTAGAAACCGGTGCTGCAGAACATGTAAGAGATCACCGTTGTATATAGTGACTTACAGCTGACAATCGGGTGGGCCCCTCTGAGCAGATTTGCCTGTAAGGCCGGGATCGCACATGCGAGAAACTCGCACGATTCTCGTTCGAGACTCTCGCAAGAACACACCACACTGCCGCCGGCACTCAGATAATAGAAGCAGCTGCACGCTCCGATCCGAGTGTCAGCGGCAGTGTGGTGTGTTCATGCAAGAGACTCGCACAAGAATCGTGCGAGTTTCTCGCATATGTGATCCCAGCCTAACAAGAACACCACCACCCTCCAAGTATATAATATGGGGGGGGAGGTACAAGATTAAAGACTGCATGCAGTTGTGGGGCAATAGTGCAGACCCCTATAAATGACCCTGAATACTTTGGCCAGGGACATATGCAGAACAGAGTGCACATCAGAGCTGGAGTCATCAGACTTTTCATGAGTCGGATAGGAACCCACACATTTCCCAGCAGATGACCCCAGACACCATCCATCTCAGCTGCTCACCAGCCCACAGCTTCCTCTTACACAACCCAGAGAGCCCACAGTAAGGGCTTTATAGCCACAGATTAGCGGTGATGGCCCATTCACTGAGTGACTCAAGAGATTCAGCTGCGTCAGGTCTTAATTCATTGACTTGTTTCCAAATTATGACCCATTTACAGGACAGCATACTGTCAACCCATGCACCAGAGCCATTGTTCTTAATAATAATAATATATAGCGCCAACATATTCTGCAGCACTTTACATTTTAGATCGGACTTGTACAGGTAAAGATTTTACTGAATAACAATAATCACGTAAATCAGCAGATACCAGGAGGAGTGAGGGTCCTGCTGCTTGCTCCAAGCTACAATCTTTGGAGGAAATAGGGGAGACACGAGCAGTGACTGGTAACAATTGCTTGTATTGTACAGTTCGGCCATCAATATAATAAATAGTGTGTTCATGTAATGCTGCAAGAACTGGTCACCAGCCAGTATGTGTAAGGACACAGAGGGCTAATAAGTGCATGGAGGGTGTCTGAACAAATGATATATGGGTCCCGGTTTTGAAGGAAATTTTGTATGTGCAAAACAGGGACAGTTAGATAAGCATGTTGAGGCGGTAGGCCAGTCTAAAGAAATGCATTTTTAGGCCACACTTAAATCTATGGGTATTGGGCATTAATCGAAGTGTCTTGTAAATGCATTCCAAAGAATTGGCACAGCACAAGAGAAGCCTTGAAGAGAGGAATGGGAGGTTCAGATTATAGAGGATGTTAATCTTAGGTCATTAGCAGAATGCAGGACAGGGATAGGGTGGTAGCCTGAGAAGAGGGAGGAAATATAGGGTGGTCCTGAACCATGGAGTGCTTTGTGGCTGATTGATGAGTTTATATTGAACTCTATATCGGATGGGTAACCAGTGTAATGACTGGCACAGGTTGGAGACATCGGTGTAGCGGTTGGTGAGGAATATGATCCTGGCTGCTGCATTGATGACAGATTGGAGAGGGGAGTGTTTAGTAACACCCCCACATCTGATCACTCGCTCATGTCATTTACACCTCAAAAACATTTCTAGAATGTTCAACCTTTTCTTACCTTTGACTCTGCAAAAACTCTTACTGTAGCTCTTATTCATTCTCGTCTGGACTATTGTAACTCTCTACTCATCGGTCTCCCTCTGAAGGAACGATACGAATCAAGTATGACAGCGGGCATGTTGCTGGGAAATAATAGTAGAACCACAAATGGCTATATAGGTCAGATAGGTTAGTGGAGGAAGGAAACAAGGTCAGTTTTTCACAGATTCAGTGTCAGATAGAAAGAGGACATGATGATAGAGACAGCGGGAAGGCAATAACTGGCGTTTTGTAAAAAAATGCAGGCGTGATGTCAGGAGAGGATGTGTATAATTGTGAGTCATCAGCATAGAGATGGTGCTGGAAAACAAATCTACTGATTTATCCAATAGGGACGGTATACAAGGAAAAGAGGAGGGGGCCTAGGATTGAGCCCTGAGGACCCCAACAATAAGAGGAAGAGGAGCCAGCAAAAGATACAGTGCAGGAACGGTCAGAGAGGTAGGAGGAGAACCAGGAGAGAACCGTGTCCTTGAGACCGATAGAGCAGAGCATAGTGAGGAGGAGCTGATGGTCCACAGTGTCAGATGGTGCTGAGAGATCCAGAAGATCAGCAGGGAGCAGTGACCATTAGATTTAGCTGTTAGAGAGTGGCAGATGAGGAGATCACCAATGGGGATGATACAGTCCTCCATGATGAGGGCGGAAATGTCACAGGATAGAAAATGTGGAAGCCAAATGGCAAAGTGATCAAAGAACTGACGGGAGGAGGCTGGAGGGTGATACACAACTGCCTCTCACAGGGAGAAGGGCCGGTAGAGTCTGACAGCGTGAACCTCAAAAGGGAAGATAAGTGAGGTTACTGGGGGATAACCTGAAAAGTATATTTGTTTAATATGAGTAGACCAACACCTCCACCTTGTCTGCTCTCAGGTCTGGGCATATGTGGAAGACATAGGCCACCATACAAAAGTGCAGCAGCGGCAGTGGTGTGTGACTGCTGGATCCAGGTTTCTGTACTAGTCAGATGGTTAAGAGAATTTTAAACAAATTCATGGATGTAGGATAGTTTATTACATTGAGCGTAAATTCCAGAGGACACATTAAAAGACAGAAGGCAAGCAGGGAATATTAATAAGATTCGCAGGACTTTTGAGTGTAGTAGGAGAGGGGGTTCGACTTATTACAAGAAGGACTGAGATTGGGAGAGATATCTTCTGCAACTAAGAGGAGGATAAATAGTGAGTAGATGATTAAGTGATTTGTGAGAGCGTCTCGTGTTGTATGGTGGGAGTGGATCTGAGCAGTTTAGGATTGTGAAAAGAGCATGAGTGCTATACATAGGTGAGGAGAGGGGCTGATATGGATGGAGTGCAAAGAGTTCGTGCAATGATGGTGTATGTGAGTGATTGCAGCAGCCAGAATATAAATCATACAAATACATATGGTGAATTATCGTTGTAATGCGGATGTTCTGGAAGTAGGTTTCTTGCCTGTCTCACTGCCAGGCATTTATAAAACTGCACTTGGAATTAAATGTGCATAAGTGCTCCCCCAAAGCTCTGTCTGTAGATATAGATATCTATGTAAGTGAGGCTTGTTCTTTGATCCATCACTAATTTGACTCATTATCAAACTAAATTAAGACAGTAGAAGACAATAAATGTAGCGATAAACTAGTTTACAGGCCAACATGGATCATAAAACGGGAAAGATTGCATATTATAAGACTGCAGCCAAACAGTGACGCATGGTGCTGCTCCTGCATAGCAACCCGAGACTGGGGCTAGAGATTTTGGCCACATCACATTTAGCCAAAATCACTCTGCTGCTACTACATGATGCAAGATATTAAGATGAAGCAACTCGAAATGTTTTCTTGCAGCTTCCTTGTTGGTTTGTAGCACTTGTAGGTCACAGTGCAACTCATGCACCAGTTATACTGCAATTTAGCAGCTGTCTGGAGCAGTTTTCAGCTGTGACCCAGGGGCCCAAGAGTAAGGCTATGTTTCCACTATAAGGAAACACAGCGTATATGACGGAGCGGAAACTCCGCTCTGTCTAAGCCCTGCCCCCTTTCTGACGCGCGTTATTTCCGGAGGTGTTCAGGACACCTCCGGAACACCTCCGGAAATAACGCAGGGCTACATAGCCCTGTGTTAAATTATGTTGCGGCGACGCACTGTTGCCGCAGCACGCTAGGACATGCTGCGGTCTGAAAAGACGCGCCGCATGTCCGTTTACGCAGGTCTGCCACCTGCGTTTTGTTACGCATAGTGGAGATGGGATTTCTTGAAATCCCCTCCACTATGCTGTAACATCTGGACGCTGCGTGTTTGGCGCTGCACCACCGCACAGCGCCAAACACGCAGCGTTTCCTGACCGTGGAAACTCACCCTTAGAGGGGCCATTATCAAAAATAAATAAACACACACATGGAATTGTGCATTATGATGAGATATTGGCCTGTAAAGGAACAATAGATTGTTCTTGTACAGGGCCTTTTTCGGCCTGTGTGCTGCAACCTATGTCACTACCAAAATGGCCATGTGGTTCCAGCTTTAGGGTGTGTGCACATGTTTTTTTTTTTATTTTTTATTACTTTCCCAAAAAGACTGACATGTGAACAGCCACACAGACAATTAATGGGAACACGTGCCATGTGTTAAAAAGCAGATGTCTGAATGTGGCCTTAGCATGCAATCCGCATCCTTTTCTCTCATGGAGTAATTCACAAGGTTTATCTGTTCAAAAGTGCAGCAAATAATTAGAAAGTCTTCATACACAAGTGCAGATTCAACAAAACTCTGGAAAGAAAACCGATCTGTTGCCCCTGGAGACCAATCACTGCACAGCTTTCATTTTAACAGAATCATTCAAGAAATGAAACCTGCACTGTGATTGGTTGCCAAGGGCAACAGACTTTACAGTTTAGAGGCCTACAGTGGTTTTGCTTCTGGGGATTTTGGCATATTTGTCAGTGTGCAGACACATTATCTCAAAAACTGCGACCCCAAGGAGGCCCCACAGTAGTGCAACATGCTGTGATAATCTGAAAACCTTTTCAACAGTAGCTACCGGGGAGCAGTCACCCCAAGCTCAGAAGGGCCCACGCAGACAGAGGCTACCATCAGTGTGCGCAGCTCGCCGACAAAGCCGCACAGTAGAGAAGGAAACATGGTCTCCCTGTACTACAGCTGTCCATAGGGTGCTTTAATCCTGTGGTCTACAGAACAGCAGGATGATGCAGTGCTTGGAGCGATGGCGCATGTGTAGGACGTCCGCTTCCCAGCAAGTGACAGTCACTCTGGGCCTCAGTCATCCTGCGCACCCATCAGTGTTTGTAAGGATCTTGGATTAGGCAAATGTGAAGTTTCTTTATTTGAACTAAAACTTGTTATGTGGGAAGCCCTCCAACCGCCTATATTGTAGGGGCTACTATGGGGGGGCCCTTCTATATACAGCGCTTCAGCTAATGTGGGGCAATTATAGTTTGGGAGGGGGTGAGTACTGGTGGACCCAGCACCCTGCATGTACTGTACTCTATTCACCAACTTACTGATAGGTCAGAGCAAACTAATCAGATTTTTACTTAAAATAAACTTTTATTTGCAGCATAAATTAACAAGTTACAAACAAGAAAAAAAGTGAAAACATTTCACACAACACTTTTCATTCTGTGGCAGCAGATCTAAGGGGGTGGTCAGAAATTCCTGCCCTTGTGATGGTCACTGCAGACTCGACCTCCCGTCTGGTGATGGTCCTCCTCTTGTTATACAGGGACAGTCTGGCAGCCTCAGAAGCGATGGACAACATCAGGTCAGATTCCTTAGACAGGCAGATACTCTGCTCCTCAGGTCCCTGAAAAGAGAACATTTGTCTGTTATTGACAACCTGGTGCCATTAAGGAGGGCCTTCAGAGTAGAAGCCTTAGAGAAAGGAAAGTTGCTGCCAAGGAACTTGTGCCTCATACTAGACTTGCCAGTAAATGGGCACATCTGCAGGAGTTAGCCCTACTAAGATATTTAGGCACAGGATGGGAGATTGCATGATGGGATTAAGTGCACAACCCCATTGATAAAGTGGGTCCCCAGACTCCTCATCACCTATGGGATTGTACTTGGCCATCAATGTTTATGATAGCGATGGCAACATGTGAACAAGTTCTTAGTTCACAGATTTTGTATTAGTCTTCGCCTGATGAAGATGTTTCGACTCGCACCACATAAGTGGGTACCAGGGCTATGGGGTACTCGGCACCGAGCCCGTAGATTTCTATGGGGAATGTCACTGGTAGCGGTGGCTCGGTCCGTGGCCCTGGCGGTCATGCAATGGGGGATATTTACAGGGGATTGGTAGATGATTATTATTCGTGACGCCACCCGTGGATTCTGATCACTAAGACCAGCGCTGCAAGGTAGAACTCTGAGGGGATGTTATGGCAGCCAGGTGTTGGGTCCCCCACAGGTGGGACTGGTCCCTCAAAGTCTATGGTGATGGTGTAGATAAATGACACAGTCTCAAACAAGGCAAGCTCTTTCCATACCTTTTTACTTGTAGATGGTTTAGGCAGGTCCCGGGGAGCTGGTCGGGGTGGAGAATGCGCGTCGAGATAACCGCTGAGCAGGTTAGAGGCCTCCTTTAACTTCTTATGTATGCTGAGTCCAAACTTGCCTGAAGCTAAGTTAACTCTTGTAATCTCCAGCTGTCTCATTAGCTGTACCGCCCGGCTGACATTGAGGTAGAGCCTTCTAGGTGATAGAAGCAAAGTCCCCACTGTTGTAGCGTCCCACTCAAGGGCCTGATTCTACCTGACTCTGGTTTCGTATCAGCACTGAGGGCTACTCTCTGCGACTGGTAGTCCAGAGAGCCTCCGGTTATCTTGTTACTATGCTTGAAACAATAGCAACGCTTCGGACCCCGGTGTCCGGCTAATAGTGCAGGTAGTTCAGTACCTGTGGCACTTCTATTTATCTTCTCCACTGCGCCCTTCGCCCTGCTCTCGCTCTTAACATAAGCACTGCAGCATCGATGGTAAAAGTCAATTCTTCCTTAAAGCTCACTGAGCAGCTCTCAGTATTCTCCTAGTCCAGGATCCACTGTCTCTGAACTTCACTGTCCTGAGACAGGCGGCTGAAGCATCTGCTCTGAACTCTCAAGGCTTGACTGATCTCAACTTCTCCACTTCCTGACAGAACTCTCCTCCCTAATTGCTGCGTGTCACTCCCTTATATACCCAGTGGGTGTGTCCAAAAGTGTGTGACGTGAATGAATATCAAGCATTATTTGCGGTTACCTTTCTGCGCATCCTCCAGGATTATGTGTGCCTTACATAGCTGGGCCACACAAAGACCTGAGTAGTCTCGAAAGCTGCAATTTGTTACCATCTTTTCAGTTAGCCATTAAAAGGTATCAACCACTGAGGATTCTCAACTCTAAATATAGTTCACAATGGTGACTCTTGTAGTTTGGGGCTTTTACAATTATTCATCACCAAACCTGTAGTGATTGGCAAACAAGAGCACCTCAGGTCACCCCTTGCCAAACCTTCCCTGCCAGTCTGCAGAGGGAATAAGAATTTGCCTTGGAACCGTGAGAATGGCTTGGAAGAATGAGATAAGAGGAGGATTAGGGTCATTACCAGCAATTAACAAGTCACAGCGGATCTGTCACCTACATTTTGTTTCTGCATGATAGCCACCAAGTTATGTCAGAAATGGAAAAACCCAAGAGTCAGTCCTGTACCACATGACACTTTGTTAGTGACAACTCTGAGCCACAAGACTATAGTTCTGTGAAGCTGTAGGAACATTTGTATTAGGCCGTTTCATATTGCAAGTCCCACATCAATACAAGGTCAGAAGTACATGAGGGGCAGCAGACGATGGAGCTGGCAACACCAAACACTGGATTTGTGGCCACAGTATTGATGGACAAGTCAGTACATTATAGGGCTTCATTGTCCAACATACTGCATTTATTTTTGCAGTGGTTCTCCATAGAGGAAAGCAGGGTCCTTGGTCACAAGCCAATAGTTTGAACAGTATATTCAGCAGGCAAATACCCTCCTGCTTGTGTCAGCTGGTTAAAAACACTTATATCTCTGAAAGTTTACACTTTAAGGACCATTATATGTTGTAGACACTTTAATTCTGTGCAGGTTGTTGGAGGAGGGAATTTAAGGGCCCAAGAACCCTACCAGATGCCCAAAAAATACCACTTACAAGCACAGCTCCAGCCTGAGTAAGTGTACATACAGATTTAATAAAAAGTTAGACCTTGCTCATCCACAAGTAGTTAAGAAAAAGAATACTCAAGAGTTTAAATTAACACTGCCCCATGTTTGATAAACCTGGGTGGTCATCACAAGGGCTACAAGGAATCCCAAGTGGTTTAATAGACCCGTCAGATACTGGCAAGTCCCCCCATAGTACCATAAATAGGCAGGGCTACCGTGCCAGAGGTCTAGTAGAGCTGGGTGATAAAACCAATATGGCTATATATGAGGTATAATGGGTTTAAAACTAGGGCTTATTACTCTTTGACCATCACTAACCTGTTTTAAGACCCTATAGATGAACCTGGAGTAGTTCTCAAACTTCCCTCGGCGTTTCCTCTCTGCAGATCTTTGGCTTCCAGCTTCCATTTTGCCAACAGCTGCAGTGGAGAACTTCATATTGGTTAATTAATGGAGCCTGAAGATGTCAAAGACATAATGGTCACCAGAGAACAAACAAGAGCATTTACACGGGGGGGATGACTGGTCAAGTGGGTATAGTCTGCTTTACTAAGGATATGTACACATGGAGATTTTAATGCACGCACCCCCCCATTCAAAAATCTACAGGGGGTGGGTTTCTCCAAAAACTAATGACCTAGTTCATTACTGCACTTTTGCAAAAAGAAAACAAGATACCTCGTATGAAATTCATGCACCAGGTGCCCCATTTTGAAGCCAGCCAAGAAGGTAAGATATAAAAACAAGCCCCATGTTTTCAGGAAACAAATTAAACATTTTTCAAGCAGAAACAGATTTTTCAGCTAGAAAACATGACAGTTTGTGGTGGAGTCTGCTCCTAAAGCCACATCACATACTCATCCAGTGAGAATTAAGACTGAACATGGTGCTGCTGGTTTTGTACAGTTTCACTGCAAGGAGACATCCAGAAGCACAAGGATTGCTGGAATTAAGACTCAGAATATGGCTGCTCCATTTGTTTTTGTTTTTTTGAGGAGGGCCTCTAGTGTTTCTACTTCAAGTACTATGGGCCACACAGTGGCTCAGTGGGTAGCACTGTTGCTGGGGTCCTGGATGCAAATCCCACCAATAGAATCATCTGCAATGAGTTTGTATGTTCTCCCTGGGTTTACTCAGGTTTCCTCCATGTTCCTCCCACTTTTCAAAGACAGTGTAAGGGATTGTAGCTTGTGAGCCCCAATAACATATGAAGCATTGTGCAACTAATGGTACTATATGGGGGAATTAAAAAAAAAAAAAAAAAACACCCTTAAGTAAGTGATTATCTAAGAATTATCACAGGTATGCAGCCTACAGAGACCACAGACCCTCATTCATACTAAAGCCAACCATAGCCACCCTTTTCTATAGGAGCAGACAACCATGTAAATACTTAACATTAGCCATCAGAAACCATGCAATACTGTAGCACAGTCCACCCAAACCACAACCCCTGTACCTTGCACAAAGCCTTCCCAGGAGTGATACTACCAGGCCTGTCCTGCCGGGGTTTATATAGCGACTCAATCATCTCCCATAGACCCATCACCGATGCCGCACCCTGCAGACTCAATCACTTCCACCTGCTTCAGTCCTTGTCTCCACAATCATCAACAATGAATCTGGAATATATTGGCAGATTGTATACAGGCCATCTATGGCAGTGTGTCCCAATCTCCAGTCCTCACGGCCCAGCAGACCTAATAATAATTCCACCACCTGAGAAAATCCTGAGAACATGACGTGTTGGGGGCTGTGAGGGCTGTGAGGGCTGTGAGGGCTGTGAGGACTGGAGTTTGTAAGGCCTCTTTCACACATCCGGTGTGCGCCTGACGGCGCCCCCGGCATTTAGCCGCAGCGCCGCATCAGAAAACCTGATGCGCCGATTGCGCCGCATGCGTTTTTTTGCCGGATGGTTTCTGATGCCCGGAGACATCAGGGTAATCCGGCAAAAAAAAAAACCGTTACATGCTGCGTTTTGTCCGGCCGCCGGAATGTACATTTCCGCCGCATCTGGACAAAATCGCATACGACGCATTGACATGCGGCGCCATCCGGCGCTAATGCAAGTCAATGCAAAAAAACCCGCAAGCGGCGCATCAGGTTTTCTGATGCGGCGCTGCGGCTAAATGCCGGGGGCGCCGTCAGGCGCACACCGGATGTGTGTAAGAGGCCTTAAACCCTGATCTATAGGAACAGAAGTTTGCCCTTAAGGACTCATTTAGACGCCTTTGTTTTATATTTTCTTTACATATGAGAAAAAAAAAAAAACTTTTTTCAGCAGCATGTTGGAGCCAATTTTCAGCTTTTTTTGCCTCAAATCTGTTTCTGAAATGTTTTTTTCTGCTGTGCAATTTGAAAACAAATTCTGAACTTCTACGTATTAAACAGTATAAATGGACAGCACTTGAATGACAGACGGATCGCAGACAGGGATTGTCTGCTTTTTACATGGATTAATTGATTTCAATCCAATATAAAGCTTACATGTCTCCATTTTTATTTTTTTTTTGCAGTCAGCCCACAAAAAGCACAGACATGTAAACCGCACCGTGGACTATTAGGCCGGGATCACACATGCGACGAAAACGGCCGTCGCTCGCATGTGAAATCCCAGCTCTGGCGCCGGCACTCGGGAGTGGAGTGCGCGGCTGCATGTATTTATATGCAGCTGCTCGCTCCACTCCAGAGTGCCGGCGCCAGAGCTGGGATTTCACATGCGAGCGACGGCCGTTTTCGTCGCATGTGTGATCCCGGCCTAAGGGTATGTGCACACGTTGCGGATTCTGCTGAGGATTTTTCTGCGCTGATTTTGCTAAATCCACAGGTAAAATGACCTGTGTTTTACCTGCGGATTTTCTGCGGATTTCCCCTGCGGTTTTACACCTGCAGATTTCTATAATGGAATAGGTGTAAAACCGCTACGGAATCCACACAAAGAATTGACATGCTACATTTCCGCGCGGAATTTTCCACAGCATGTGCACAGCGTTTTGTGTTTTTTTTCCATTGATTTACATTTTACTGTAAATGTCTTGCAGATTCGCAGCAAATCCGCAACGTGTGCACGCACTCTTACAGGTGAATGTTCTCTCCATGAAAAACACGGATAAAACTTGGACACGACAAAACAGATGTGTGCATGAAGCCTAAGTGCTCAGTCAGACGACCGTATACAGGTTACAAGCGCATCGCAGTGCACGGACTGGCCGGCGGCTTACCTGCCATGACTGTGACAGCTGCTTAGAAATACAAGCTGTCACCTCAGGTCAGGAGAGCCGCCGGTCAGTCCGAGCACTGCGATGTGATCATCGTCCGTGTTATACGTCCATCTGATTGCGCCCTAAGGATTCATACTCATTTGCGAGAAAAATGGACAAGCGCTATCCGATAAAAAATCAGATTGCGCGCTGACTAATGTTATTCTGTGAGTCCCTGCTCATCCGCGATTTTTTTTCTCAACTCAGATCAGACTGAGAAAAAAATCATTCTGTGATTGGCCACTTATATCGGACGAGTCTTGCCAATGCAAGTCAATGGGTGCGAGAAAAAAAATCACACAGCACATGGACCATGCATGTGGCGTACAATTTTTACACATCCAGCGCCTAGAACACCCAACAATTTATCAGCACGCTTACAGTAAATTCACCGCGTGACCCGACAGAGTAGAATAGATAAAAAGATGTCAGTGACATTTATATAATTAGAGCCATTCGTGTGTACCTTACCTTACTGTACATGTATTTAATTAATAAATCAATAAATTCTAAAAAAAAATGGCGTGGGGTCCCCTGAAATTTTGTTAACCAGCTGAGGGAAAGCAAACAGCTGTGGACAGATGTTTATAGCCTGGGAAATGGGGTAATACACATGGAGCTTTCCAAGCTATTAACCCCTTTTGCGACCTTGGGTTTTTCTGTTTTTCAGTTTCCGTTTTTCGCTCCCTTTTTCCCCAGAGCCATAACTTTTTTATTTTTCCCTCAATATGGTCGTGTGAGGGCTTGGTTTTTTTGTGGGACGAGTTGTACTTTTGAATGACACCACTGGTTTTGCCATGTACTGGAGAACGGGAAAAAAATCAAAATCCTGTGAAATTGCAAAAAAAAGTACAATTGTTTTTGTTTTGCTTTTCTACCATGTTCACTAAATGTTAAAGCTGATCTGTCATTATGATTCTCCAGGTTATTACAAGTTTGCAGACATCAAACATGTATAGGTTCTCTTTTATTTAAGTGGTGAAAAAAATCCAAAGTTTCTAAAAAAAAAAAAAAAAAAAAAAGTCACCAGCTTCTGAGATCCACAGCATCTCCATTTTTCGTGATCTGAGGATGGGTGAGAGTTTACTGTTCGCCCGCCGAGCTGACGTTTTTATTAATACCATTTTGGTGTACATACAATCTTTTTAATGCCCATTATTGCATTTTAATGCGATGTTGAGGCGACCAAAAAAATGTAATTCTGGCGTTTTGATTTTTTTCTCATTACGCCGTTTACCGATCGGATTAATTCTTTTTGTATATTGATAGACTGGGCAATTCTGAACACGGCATTACCAAATATGTGTTTTTTTATTATTTTATTTTGAATAGGGCAAATGAGGGGTCATTTGAAGTTTCATAATTTTGTTTTTATATTTTTAAAAACTTTTTTTTCTTTTTACCTGTTTCAATAGTCTCCATTGGAAACTAGAAGCTGCACCTCTATTACTAACTCCATAGTCATATTGTAAATTAAAAACACCCAGAATAAAGTCCTTTCATTGAAATAAAGACACTGACACCTTTATTTGAAATAAAAATTAAAAAACAAAGTTATACACACCTTGACGTCTAATCCACTGAAGCACATGTCCCCTATAAAAGACTAAAAATAATAAACCACCATATTCCTCACCTGTCCGACGAGATGATAATCCAGTTGTCCCACGACGAGTCTAGCTCTGCTACATCCAGGGTCGGATTAAGAACATGATGGGCCTGGACCTGAAGGGGCGGGGCAAGGGGTGGGGCCAAACACGGCAATTCAC
>VIAB01003544.1:27789-40158 GCA_009801035.1 Oophaga pumilio
ACCGCAACATGAGGAACTGTATTCCGGGGTCACGGCATTAGAAAAGTTGAGAACCACTGTTCTACAGGATAATACCTTCATTGGTTTTCATAGTTTTAATGATGAAAGATAACAGGTCCATCAAGTTCAAACTGTAGCCTGGTATGTTGATCAAGAGAAAGAAAAAAAAAAACAACCTGTGGCACGGATGCTAATTGCCGGAAGTTAGGGGCAAAATGATTTACTGACTCCATATACGGCAACCAGACTAGTTTCCTGGATCAATGTCCAATCTCAGAATCTAGTGCCCGTATCAAGTGATGAACGCAAGTGCTCGTTCTTCGAGTTTGACTAAGGTGTTCAAGTCACACGTTCGAGTCCATGTGGCCGCATATTTTGCGGCTGTTAGGTAATCCCCGCATGTCTTGTGGCTGCTAGGTAATCTAGCATGTTTTGTGGCGGTCTTAACAGCCACAAAATATGTGGTTGTGGGGATTTGAACATGTCACTCCAGCACCCGCGATACTCTGTACACACCCGAGCACCCTAGGCAAACTTGAGTAAGGAGCACATGCGCTCATCGCTACCCACAACCTGTCATGATACATTTAAAAGAGGGGCATCCAGGCCCTCCTTGAACTTGTTTATTCAATATTTTTTCTATTTTCAGTAATTCTCAACTCCATCATTTTATAAAACACAGAGGCATTTGCTCGTCACAACTAAACAAATCTATAATATTTTGAAAGAATCAATATTCAAGATGAGAAAACCAGCACATAAATTTGGTGCAATGGTGAGATGCACTTTTTGGCTGCCGTACATAAATGGCATACACTTTTCCTGCACCCTATATGTTGGGTGCATGCCAAGCCCTCTAATTTCTTTACTGAATTCTGTGATTGAATCCTGGTACGTTTCGCTTTGCAAATCCTCTCCATCGCTTCATTTACTAAATAACTGACCACAAACTTATGATCTTCAGAAAGAAACCAAGATTTCTAGAAGACCAAAAAAAAATTATAATTCAGACCGCAACCTATTAGAATTGCCCTTACAGACCCTTTTATCGAGACTTTGCTGAGGGCTTACTGTAGAAGAGGCTCATTTTTGTATCAGTGACTACCGTTTATCGGCCCAGGCCAACCATGTTGGAAAGCAAATGCCGAATCGGCCACAAACAAGGTCCAGACACAACATTATTACCACCATGTGTCTTTACTGAAATGTAGTGCTTCTTCACCGATAGAAAACATTGATGACCAGACGGCACAAATCTTGTACAAAACATACGATAGCAAATTGAATTACAGTATACTCCAAAAATTGACAATTTTTCTTCCTGAAGGCAGCAGCTCACAATTTTGTGCAGATTTTAAAATTTTGATAGCAGGGAAATCTCTATCGAATACTGTAACCTATTGCTAAAAGTTATGGAGAGATGGAAGTCACTTCTAAGGCCTAGAACATGGCGACTCTTCAGATGACTTATATCATGGACACAGGAGAGCCTAGACAAGAAATCGCAGACCCTATTTCATCATTGCGGTTTCTCCACTTTTCTTGAGTAATTTGCTCCTTTTTAGTGACTTTAATATTTGCACCTGATTCTTTCTACATTTTACACTACTTTTGGTGTAAAAAATGTCAACATTTTAACCAAGCAGTCTTGATTTTGAATTCATATGCAGCGTGTGCCATTTAGAAGAATTTGGAGCAAAAAATCTCATCAAATACTACAAGACGAAAAAAAGAAAAGGGACTTCACTTCAAGAAATGGCAAATGATGAATCGGCCCATTGTGTCCAGGACTGTGGATTCTGCAATGGCTGTCCTGTACGGGATAATATAACATTTTCTTCTGCTTATCAAGCATACTTTGAATCAGAAAAGCAATAGCATTAGAGGTAGTTCAAACGTGTGTAGATTTTGCTGAAAAAAAATCCTAAAATCTTGAGCATGATGCATATACAATTCTCTCCATGGTGCTCGCATTACTTTCCTCTGGTTGCACGGGCGACCTCCAGCAATAAAAACACATGTAATATCCTATTTCCTTCTAGAATTATTTCAGCGAGTCAAACCTTCAGTATCCCTCCAATGTATGTGCGCAGTGTCCACATCTGTAAATCCATTAAAGGGGGTTGTCCGGTACCAACACTACCCCAGGCTGGCAGCTTCTCGGCTCGTTCAGGTTGATTGACCAGTCTCCCAAGTGGGGACAAAGAGAAAGACCGGTCAATCAAGTCAAGCACTGTGGGGAAAAGCAGGCCAATGGTCAAGGGATGGATCTTTAAAAATTATCTGAAAGTCCAGAGCCTTTCAGACAAAACTATATCTGGCTCTGGCTGCCCTTAGTTTGGGCAGCAGGAATACAATGACAGGTTCTCTTTAAAGGGACTGTCCACACAGAAAGACTGTTCAAACCAAGTACAGGCGCTCCGTGCATCATGGACCAATCATTTATGTACACCTTCGCTCCTGCTTGTAGTCCCTCAATCTCCCCTCTTATTTGACAGTTCTAATGTCATAGAGCCAGAGAAGGAAGGAGATGGATGGAAAACAAGCAGGTGGGCAAGGGTATATAAATAATTGAAGGAAATAAAAAGGAAAAAAAAAAAAAGGTACTCCAGCGTAGAAAAATATAAAACTTCGTCTTTCATGGAAAAAATCCATAAAAACAGGCACAATGCGGACAACATATAGATCCCAGAGAGCTACCAACCGACCATGCTTAAGACTGGGGTGCTGAAACGCGTAGGTTGGTAGCTCTCTGGGATCTATATGTTGTACGCATTGTTCCTGTTTATATAAATTTTTTCCATGAAAGACGAAGTTTTATATTTTTCTACGCTGGAGTACCTTTTTTTTTCCCTCTTTCTTTGGAACTTGCATGGCCGGACGGCTCCGTACGTGGAACTCAATCTTGGAAAGAGACTACATATATTTTACTGTTCAGATGACGCTCCCACCTCCATATATAAGCACACTTTGTTAAGCCAGCATGCACGTTTTCTGTAAGGAAAAAAAAAAAAGGGAGCACCCCGTTGCCAGGTCTCTGATGCCATCTTATCGCCCAGGAGAACTAAAACTTCTGCTAACAGGTCAGACTCAGAATGTCGCCATACACAATAGAGGTTTTTGTGGCCCCACAAAACCAGCCAGGTTGGTTACAGTGTTGGGGGACCTGTCAATTCCTTCACATTAACCCCATTACTATTTGGACAGCGCCCAGAACAAATACAGTCTGAGCGAACACAACTTTTATATAAAACTAAGGGGCAGAAAAAAAAAAAGCACAATAGGGTCTTCTCTGCTTGACAATTAGATATTCTAAAAGGTAACGTGGTCTGGTGGAGTTCACACAACATTGTTATGGCATAGAAACCCAGCAGCGGCAGATCCACGGGTCCTCAGAGCAAAGAAATCACAGGAAGGGAGACTTGTGGATGATCCACGCTGCCGGTAATCAAAATGGTAACTCCGGGTCCACACAAGTTTGAGTTCTTTTGTCAACGCGTTTCACAGTTTACACACTTCATCAGGACAAAAAAAGAAAAACCAACAAATGAATGGCTTTTGTCCTGATGAAGTGTGTAAACTTTGAAACACGTTGACAAAATAAGAGACTGCTGCGAACTTACTTGTGTGGACCTGGATTTCCCATTTTGATTACCAGCAGGGCAGATCACCCACAATTCTCCCTTCCTGTGAACACCGCTTTTATTGCAGTCCTCAGCATATGTACATGACCTGGGACTAGTCTGGCTTGGCGTTTCATTGCCCAGAGGAGACCAACCTCGGATGCTGGAATCATGCCCCGCTGGGATTGAGTGACACCCACTTCACCGGCCAGTGGCCACACCATTTTTATAGCACAGCAATTGGGGACATCAGTCAGTCCCAGGGGTGGTGTGATTAATGAACGTGAGCTGGACTTCTCTGTGTGAACTGGCGCTAAGCAGGACTGGTTTAGGTAATTCACAGATACTGAGAACTGCAAAAGAAGAGTTTTTGCTTAGCATATGGGAATGGGATGCAGGGTTAGGGCTCTACACGGTAACGGGGGACCGGACAGGTTCCCTTAAATTGAACTGTACATCATAGCTTGCTACATAGAAAACAGCATGGTTTCATCTCCAGATGCGCTGACTGGCTCCACTTCTCCATCCGGTTTCTATGATGCAATGACTGATCCGAGGCACTTCTCCAATCCCCACGAGGCACTGTTTCAGAGCGAATCGATGTCATTCACTCTCACGGTAAATGATTCGGCCCATGCAATGGCTCAGGACAGCAATGACGTGGATTTAGAAAATTTATCCATCTTCACATACATTAGCTTCCTTTAACAAACACTGAACCTCTTTAGTTCATACCTACGTATTAAAAACATTAATATCTCCGTAGCGCAACATCTCAAAAATCTTAAGACTAAACCACCATTAATATAAAAAAAAAAAAGTAACAAGAATATAGAATCCCACAAGTTATGCTTTAAAATTATTTGCTACATGTAAAACATTAGTTTCTTCACTGCCAAAGCTGTAAATCATAAGAGGCAGGTGATTTTTTTTTTCCGCTTTTTTTTCCCCCTGGTGCAAATCAGCAGGTTTGACCTTCACAAAAATTCCAGTTCCTTTTTTAAAAATTAAAAAAAGTGAGCAAAACATGAGGTTTATGTGTTTCATATTAAATAGCAGAAATATCCATAACATTAAAATATAAAAAAGTACAATTCATGTTCAGTAGCGGTGGGTTGGGAGGAAAGAACTTGAATGGTCGGTTCGGAAAAACTCAGAGGTTCTTTTGTTTGGAAAAGTTCCTTTCAGGATTTGCTCCCCCGTTCACTTGTAACACGTCTTCTTCAGGTCGGTACTCTTGTTTCTGACGGCGAATTTCTTTATAGCGCAATGTAATGTCCCTGTAGAGGAAGAAACATTTAGGAAGTTAATAACCGACATGCTCCATACATTCCACATTATGTCATCTATACATATAGGCTCGTGCTTTACCTCATCAGATTGGAGACATATGGGGTCTGAGGGAACAAAACTGACACCATTTTTGCTCATGGGTCACCATAATGATACTTGAGGGCATAATTATAGTAGGCGCAGAGGTTGCAATCGCACCCAGGCCCTGGAGCCTAGAGAGTCCAAAAGATCCCTTTGGCCTATAAGAAAAGGCCGAAGTTCTGTGATAGTTTGACCTCCCCTTTTGAGATTTTGCATTTGTGCCCAAAAGCTTTAAAAGTTACACTACTGATTATAGTGATCGTATGTGGTGTTCATTACTACCCATCCTTCAAGAGTTCATGTTCTAAAACAACCATTTCTAACCAGATTGTTACAGGAAACACTCGAGTTATCATTTAGCTATAGAACTTGGAGCTGAGCTTTTCTGATACAAAGCCCAGAGTCCCAGAATAGCTTGTGATAAATAATACACAACTAGAAGAAGATTTTTGCATTTTTGTAATACAAGGAAATCGGAAAAACAGCACTTAAAACAGCAACCACAACAACAGCAACCAACCAACCAACCACAGCAGCAACCACAACAACAGCAACTAACAAACCACAACAACAGCAACTAACAAACCACAGCAGCAACCACAACAGCAACTAACAAACCACAGCAGCAACCACAACAGCAACCACAACAGCAACCAACAAACCACAGCAGCAACCACAACAGCAAACAACCAACCACAGCAGCAACCACAACAACAGCAACCAGTTTCACGGGGAATATATATTTTTTTTTTTCAGTGCCACCTCTTATTTTTTAAACTATTCATTGAATCAGTAGGTCAGGTTCTGGAGGCTTGCACCAATAATATTCTGGTCTGAAATGGCTGCTTTTCTTTATATTACTGAACAGAATTTATCAGTAGGGTTTTGCTATAAAATCAGATAAGCATGATGAGGGGACAGATACCCTGATTCCAGTGATGTGTCACTCACTGGACTACTTGGTGCAGTTTTGATACAATCCCAGTTTTCTCTGCTGTAGATGTAGCAGGGCTCAGAATGTGTAACCCCGCCCGCACCACTGATTGGCAGCTTTCTGTGTTACACCTGCCTGGCACACGTCATTTAGCCCTGCAGTGATCATCTGCTGCTGATAAAACACTGATTGTATTGAATATACAGCACATAGCAGAAGGCCTTCATTCACAAGTCCGATTTTCATGGATAACACTTGCACCTGTAATAGTCTATGGAGCCATTCACATGTCTGATTTTTCATGGACCGAGCAGTCCGCGGAAAGTCACAGAGACAAATCAGATTTTGAGTTGAGGGTCAAATCAAAATAAGCAATGAAAGTCAATGGGTCCATGGAAAAAACAAACAAAAAAAAAAAACAGCACTGACGACACTTTTCATGGACTGTCAGAATGGAGAAGGTGGAGACTTTTCTTTATTTCTCCACGTACGAGAAAATCGAATGATACTCGGACCACATGCTGACCAGAATAATCAGTCCGTATTTCTCACAAGTAGAAAATCAGATGTTTGAATGAAGCCCAATAAGGATACATTGCTGGAATCGGGGTCTGCCCTACACCATGCTGCCATCAGATTATATAGCAAAAACCTGCTGACATTCCCTTTAATACACACACTATATAATATATACAGTCATGGCCAAATATGTTGGCACCCTTGAAATTGTTCTATAACCTGAAGTATTTCTCCCAGAAAATTATTGCAATTACACGTTTTGCTATACACGTTTATTTCCTTTTGTGTATTGGAACAACAGAAAAACACAGAAAAAAGGCAAATTTGACAATGTCACAGAAAAAAAAAAATTTTGAAAAAAATGGGCCAGACAAAATTGTTGGCACGCTCAACTTAATATTTGGTTGCACATCCTTTGGAACAAACTACAATCAATTGCTTCCTATAACCATCAATAAGCTTCTTACTCCTCTCGGCTGGAATTTTGGACCACTCTTCTTTTGCAACTGCTCCAGGTGTCTCATATTTGAAGGCGCCTTCTCCCAACAGCAATTATAAGATCTCTCCACAAGTGTTGAATGTAATTTAGAACCTCCACCATATTTGACTGTAGGTACTGTGTTCTTTTCTTTGTAGTCCTCATTCCATTTTCAGTAAACGGTATTTGATATGCTTTACCAAACAGCTCTATCTTTGTCTCAGCTGTCTACTCACATCATGTTAGCAAACTGCAGTCTAGATTTTTTATGTCTCTGTCAGCAGTGGGGTCCTCCTGGGTGTCCTGGCATAGCATTTAATTTCATTCAAATATCGACAAACAGTTCACAATGACACCCTGAGGCTGCAGGACAGCTTGCATTTCTTTGGAACTTGATTGGGGCAGCTTATCCACCATCCGGACTATCCTGTATTGCAAATTTTCATAAATTTTTCTCTGTCGTCAACGTCCAGGGAGATTAGCTACAGTGCCATGGGTTGTAAACCTCTTGATTATGTTGTGCACTGTGGACAAAGGAACATCAAGATCTTTGGAGATGGACTTGTAACCTTGAGATTGCCGGTATTTTTAACAATTTAAGTTCTCAAGTCCTCAAACAGTTCTCTTCTCTTTCTGCTATCCATGCTTAGTGTGACACACACACTGCAAAGACTGAGTCAACTTTTCCCCTTTTTATCTGGTTTCAGGAGTGATTTTCATATTGTCCACACCTGTTACTTGCCACAGTAGCTACAGTGCCTTGGGTTGTAAACCTCTTGATTATGTTGGGCACTGTGGAAAAAGGAACATCAAGATCTCTGGATATGGACTTGTAACCTTGAGAATGTTGATATTGTTCAACAATTTTGATTCTCAAGTCCTCACCCAGTTCTCATCTCCTCTTTCTGTTCTCCATGCTTAGTGTGGCACATATAGACACACAATGCAAAGATTGAGTCAACTTCTCACCTTTATCATTGGGTTTCAGGTTTGATTTTTATATTGCCCACACTGGTGACTTGCCAGTGGTGAGTTTGATCAGTCATCACATGCTTGAAACAAAAGTTGTTTACCCAAAATTTTGGAAAGGTGCCAACAATTTAGCCTGGCTCATTTTGGGTGAAATTATGTCCAATTTGCCCTTTTTTCCCCAGATCTTTTGTTGTTGTTCCAATACGCACAATGGAAATAAACAGGTGTATGACAAAATGTGTAATTGTAATAATTTTCTGGGAGAAGTAGTTCATTTTCTGGAATAATTTCAAGTGTGCTAACACTTTTGTCCATCACTGTATATAACTTTGCTTCTTCCCGGTTGCCAAAACAAAGGATAATTGGGAAAGTGAGTACTCAATCATGGGAGAGAGGGGTCAAAGTTGAGCACAGAAATAAGGCACAGTAGTTGCTTACCTGATAAAGAACCGCCATGCTGTCCACAATAGGACCAGAACTATACCCAGAATCCAGCACTGTGCGACATAGAACGGTAATGGTAGTGTTATAGTGTAAGGATCGTATTTTACGACAATCAGGAACTCGGTCACGGTGATGGCGGCCACCATCCACGCCTGCTGGCCCAGCTTCTTGTGGAACTTCCTAAAGTGTGAAGAGGAAGAATACAATTATTTGGCATCAGGCGATGAGAATTACCCTGATGTTAGAGGCTATTGCAAGGCTCGAAATGGACAGTTGGCTTCAATCTGGTCATAAAGGACTTATCTGAAGTCCAAGGCCACCATCCACAGGGAGATAATGTCCACTGCAACCGTATTCGTAAATGACCCTTGACCCTCTGATCCATGCTGGACAAGACAGACCCTCTCGTAAAGGTGGACTATGTCAGCAGCCTTGTGTATGTTCCTGGAGAAGACCAGGACCCAATTGTGGGGCTGATATAAAAAAAGTAAAGTGAATTAGGCACTTCCCATCTCCTACCATCCAGTCCCTTACTTAGGTTCCCCTATGTATGTACTTGTAAATATCCTTTAGTAAATTCCTTTTTATATTTCCAGTAGCTCTTGTTAATTGTTAGTAACTGCACCCCAAAACTCAGCACAATCTGCCGGGGTCCCTCATTTTACCAATATATGTGGACTCCAGAGGTGAAACCCTAATACCCAAGGCATCATCTTGTGATTACATAGAGGTCTAAAAGTGAAATATCCCTTTGAAGGCAGACACTTGGTAAATCTTATGTATTGCCTTATGCCTAGTGCAGGGCCTGAGGGGGCACACAATGCTCAATGGAGGCCGCAAAGTGGTGGCCCCTTGATGCATTGCTGCCCTGATGGCTGGTTGGCCATACAGAATGGCATGGATGTGGTTTGTGCCTTCCTGGGCTACATGAAGGCGGCTTTACCACCAAGTTTACCCAAATTATTAATGCTGAAGTCACATAGGATGATGGCAATGGGAGCTCCATCATCTTCTGGCCTAAGGTTTATATTGGGGTTCGCAATGTCAGCAGGGTCCATCAAATGAATAAAGGAAAAAAACAAAGACCTTAATGTTTGTGGCATCTCACATGTATTCTTACGATAAGGCTTAAAGAGGTCATCAACCACCAAAGGGCAGACCTGGCATTCATTGCCGATGGGACTGCAAGCTACAGCAGAGCACAGCACTATCTATGGTGGTCTCAGTGTGCATGTGGGGTCATTGCACCAATTATTCGCAGCACTCCAGAATTCCATTTTTGAGATTAATGTGATTCTCCCTATGCAAATGGCCTAAAAAGGTGGGCACACATATGCCAGACAATCCCAAACATTAATACACATTACATGGCCGGCTGTTCCTAAGTCGGCAGGCTTGGCTGACCTTAGGTGTGTTCGGCCATCTTCAGACCTGGGCCACGTTTCTTTCACAGTATAAAGCAATAAAAGGGTTATAGGGGTAAAATGAATAATACCGTGGCCAAAGTGAGAGGTGTTCAGTGGGTGCAGGTGAGAAGTACCCAATGTAGAAGAGACGGATCTGGGGACTTGGGCTCTTACCGGGAAAAGGTGTACTCTGCCATCTAGTGTAGCTAACGAGAAGTGCAGTAAGACAAAAGTACAAGTGATTCTCAAAACATTAATCATCAAAAAGTTAATTTATTTCATTTCTTCAATACCAAAAATGAAATTCATTATATAAACAGAGTGATCTATTTCACAAGTTTATTTCTGTTAATGTTGATGATTATGGCTTACAGCCAATGACAACCCAAAAGTCATTATCTCAGTAAATTAGAATTAACAAAAAACACCTGCAAATGCTTCCTGAGCGTTTAAAAAGGTCCCTTAGGGTAAGACACAAAATGTCATTGGTAAAGAAGCTGGCTGTTCACAGAGTGCTATATTCAAGCATATTAATGGAATATTGAGTTGAAGGAAAACGTGTGGTAGGAAAAGGTGCACAAGCAACCAGGATAACCGCAGCCTTGAAAGGATTGTTAAGAAAAGGCCATTCAAAAATTTGGGGGAGATTCACAAGGAGTGGACTGCTGCTGGAGTCATTGCTTCAAGAGCCACCGCACACAGACGTATCCAGGACATGGGTTACAAGTGTCACATTCCTTGTGTCAAGCCATTCATGACCAATAGACAATGACAGAAACGTCTTACCTGGGCCAAGGAGAAAAAGAACTGGACTGTTGTCAGTGGTCCAAGTCGTTGTTTTCAGATGAAAGTAAATTTTACATTTCATTTGGAAATCAAGGTCCCAGAGTCTGGAGGAAGAGTGGAGAGGCCACAATCCAAGCTGCTTGAGGACTAGTGTGAAGTTTCCTCAATCAGTGATGGTTTGGGGAGCCATGTCATCTGCTGGTGTAGGTCCACTGTGTTTTATCAAGACCAAAGTCAGCGCAGCCGTCTACCAGGAAATTTAAGGGCACTTCATGCTTCCCTCTGCCGACAAGCTTTATGGAGATGGAAATTTCATTCTCCAGCAGGACTTGGCACCTGTCCACACTGCCAAAAGTACCAATACCTGGTTTACAAACAACAGTATCACTGTGCTTGATTTGCAGCAAACTCACCAGACCTTAACCCCATAGAAAATCTATGGCGTATTGTCAAGAGGAAGATGAGAAACTCCAGACTCAACAATGCAGACGAGCTGAAGGCTAATATCAAAGCAACCTGGGCTTCCATAACCCCTCAGCAGTGCCACAGGCTGATCGCCTCCATGACACGCCGCATTGATGCAGTAATTGATGCAAAAGGAGCCCCGACCAAGTATTTAGTGCATTTACTGAACATACTTTTCAGTAGGCCAACATTTCAGATTTTAAAATCATTTTTCAAGCTGGCGTTATAAAGTATTCTAATTTACTGAGATAATGACTTTTGGGTTTTCATTGGCTGTAAGCCATAATCATCAACATTAACAGAAACAAACACGTGAAATAGATCACTCCGCTTGTAATGGCTCTATATAATATAAGAGTTTCACTTTTTGTATTGAAGAACTAAAATTACCTTTTTGATGATATTCTAATTTTGTGAGATGCACCTGTATGTGACTCCTATATTACTACAAGAAAGAAGGCGGTGGTCCCAGCAGACAGACCAATGATGTAGGAAGCTATTATAATGGAGTACGCCATGAATCATTTTTACGTGAATTTGGAAAGTCCTCTAGTTATCTGGGCATGAGGGGAATGCAGGTACATTACATGAGTATGAGTATTGTAACAGGCCCCTTAATCATATAAACCAGGTTTTTCACTCAGACCTGTGATCCCGGTGTATAAGCTCCGGCCCCCCACCACGCTGTCTGCCTTTCCTAACATGTGACAGAATGGCCGGTGGTGCAGAAGTCAGTGATTCCAGCACGGTCCTGTAATAGGAGGCACCGGGGTAACAAGTCAGAAAATGACATTTCTTCCTTCCTAAATATTCCCCCATCACGATGATATTAATAAGAAGTGGAAGGAACCGCAGCAACTCAGCCACAAAGTGAAGACCACGTAACGTTACACAGCGGGGGGCCGAGAGCGGAGGAGCAGAGGGCAGAAAGGTAGATAACACTCTGCTGACTCCATAACTGCAGATACCAAACCTTGTCTTCTATTAACATCAGCACAAAAATTATGTGCCACTCTCTCTGTGGCCGAGCAGCTGCAGGCGGCCGTACATCACCAAGCACCATGCAGAGCGATGGATGGAGTGGTGTAAAGCCGCCACCACTGGACTCTAGAGGAAACGTGTCTTATGCACAATCAACTCATCTTGCCTCCTGATGATCCACATTTGGTGAAACGCGTAGAGGTTTCAAATTACCAACCATAAGTACCCCTTTATGCTGTTATCATGATCTGTACCATGTATCAATGGATATTGTATATGACCATTTAACTGGTTACGGTCTGTGAATGTTCCTACACTGCTTCTACAGAAAACGTTCCTGGGGGATGCAACTATATTTATCCTAGGAACTCCCATGGTCAGCCATCA
>VIAB01003544.1:45623-59690 GCA_009801035.1 Oophaga pumilio
CTACAACACGTTCCCTGTGTTTAAATCACAGAATGGCGCTCAGCCATTCAAACGCCACCATACATGCGCTCTTAATATAGCGCTTTTTTTAGTGACGTCATTAGCGCCGCCTCTCCTGCGTTCCATCCTGGAACGCACAACGATTGGCGATCCCAAACGCTACGCTTTTACCTTTTGCGTTCCGTTCCAGAACGCATGAATCAGCGGTGCACCTGCGATTCCAAATGCGACGCTCTTCGGCCTTCCTGCGATCCATTCCAGAACGCACGCTGGTTCTTTGTGCCTGCGTCACCGGAAGTGACGTTCCGCTCCCAGACGAGGCCTGTACGGCGTTCCTCCCTGGACCTGAGCCGAGAGCCTCCCACCGGGAGGAGCGGCTCTTACCCGGGAGCTCGTCCGCCCCCGATCTTTAGAGCAGAGGGACTCCCAAGGAGGGAGTTTCGGCCCTGGACCTCTTGACAGGGGGAAGGATTGGACGAACCGCACGATCCCCCTGGGCCCGGTAAGCTACTGCGTTTCATCGCAGCGATCTCTCGTGTGTCCCTCCATGCAGGGACAGGAAAAACACTGAGGTATAGGGGGAGGAGTGGGACCTTTTAACCTCTCCTGTGCTTTCCTGTCCCTGTAAGGAGGAGGAGGACGTCCTCCATAGTGCTGTCAGGGGGACGTCCTGGAAAGATATAATTCTATGCGCTTGGTTTGCAGTGTTGTATGCTTCTGGTTTTGGGGGTACAGTTTTGAGAAGGCCCTTTTCTGTTCCCCATGACTGTGCAGTGCACAAGGTCCATAAGGACATGGCTGGGGGAGTTTGTAGCGGAACAACATGACCAACCACACAATCCAGACCTCAACCTCCTCCAACACCTTTCAGATGAACCTGAAAGGAGATTATAAGCCCAGACATCTCCTCCAACATCGGTGCCTAATCTCACAAATAAATGAGCAGAAAAATATTTAGAATTGAGAGTCCTCAGTGATTGATACCTTTTAATGGCTAACTAAAAAGATGGTAACAAATTGCAAGCTTTCGAGACTACTCAGGTCTCTTCATCAGGCTAGAGCAAGAATTCACAGACAAAATCTTTCACAAAGTCTTCCCAGAAGTGTGGAAGCCGTCTTGGCTGCGCCTATGGATGTGACATGGGTGTCCTGAAGCGTCCCGATACTTTTAAATATAGCGAATATTGACCAGAGAATCTCAATATTCAGGGAAACTGTGGAACAAACACTGGAGACAAACATCAGGTTATAGGCGAGGACGATAATAGACTTACAAGTCGTCCATGAAGTCATAGATCTCCCTCATGGCCACACCGCCCACGTTCACGAAAAACACCAGACGCAGCAGCACCAGGTAATGCTCTGGAGGCATCCACAGGACAAATTTGAGGTAAAATGTGTTGAGTTCTGCAAGTAAAAACTAAGAAGAAATCATGGATCATTACACATGAAGACAAGAAGTGTGACAACTACAGGTTCTGGTGGAGAAGTGGATCCAGGAGGAAGAAGTTACATCCTCCCTATAGCCCAGATCTATGAAATCCACTCATTGCTCTAAACAGTGCAGCTCTGTGTAATAAAGGTCATTATAGTGGTTTTCCACTACTAGGACAACCCTTTCTTAAACAATGTTCGGACCACATAAAATAATAAAGCCTATACTCGCCTCCTGTGCTGGCGCCGTTCCCATCCTGTCGGCACCCGCTCTCCCGAAGCTGTGATGCAGTGTTGTGACACGTGACGCCGGCGCCCAATCAGCACTGGCGTCACTGTTTCCGCCTTCGGACAAACTGAACATGAAAAGGAAGTCAGGACTGCAGCAGACCCCGGACTTCCTCCTCATGTTCAGTTTGTCCGTAGGCAGAGACAGTGACGCCAGTGCTGATTGGGCGCCGGTGTCACAACAAAACATCACAGCCCTGGGGAGAGTGAGTTCCGACACCGTTGGAAAGGTGCCGGCACGGGAGGAGAGTATAGATTTTATTATTTTATCGGGGCCGAACAGGCAGTTTAAGAGTTTAAGAAGGTTTTGTCCTAGTAGTGGACAAACCCTTTAAAACTGTTAGCCATCTAAGTTTTAGAAATCACCACAATGCTCGGAAATCTAGAAAATCTGATCAGCATCAGATCCAATGATGACCTGAGTGGTCTGCTCTGTATACTCATTGCTTATAGACACGATAAACATAACACTAGAGCCCCCATATACATTACATGGCTGTCAGGAGAATGATGCTTGGACTGATCCTTCAACCAACAGTCATCTCTACCAACTCTCCCATATGAGAAAGCCACCGGCTGACATGCTCTCTGTGGCTTAAGTCCAGTGGAACAGTATGGTCAGCAGTCTTAAGTTGGTCACGTCCAATTGACATCCCCCTGACAATCACTTGGACGGTGCCTCCATATACATTGTGCTCCTCAACTCTGGTCCTCAGGAGCCACCAACAGGTCATGTTTCAGGATTTCTTTAGTATGGCTCAGGTGATAATTGCAGTACCTGCACAGGCAGGAAATCCATCTCCTGTGCATATAACTAAGGAAATCCTGAAAACATCATCTGCTGGTGGCTCCTGAGGAGCTGATGGATGTCAGGAGTGAAATCAGTGTAATGCGTATGGAGGCCTTTACACTATAATCCATAAATTCTTTTCTTTCTAGAGACTGCACCACTGTGGCCCATTGGCTCTGTCTGGTAGAGCAGCTCAGCACCATTCTGGTGGATGGGTTTCTTCAGACACTGTCACTTCCAGCTAAGAACTATTTGTAGTTTCCATTTGACCATAAATTGTTATAGGGCTCTAAATATCAAAGAGGATGTCTACTAGCTGGACAACCCTGTTTTAAAGGATTTTTTTTAAAGCAGTATAACAGTCACCTCCCCCCCGTACTTTCACCATTTCAGCTATGTTGGTGGCCGACATTGTTATGCTCCGTGAGCCATGCAGCCAGTCTGAGCCAGCACGGTGGTTAGCACCAAGGACAACATCTGCAAGGATTTTGTGTGTTCTCCATGTGTTGGTGTGGGTTTCCTCCCACACTCCAGAGACATACTGATAGGGAATCTAGATTGTAGACAGTGATGATGTCTGTAAAGTGCTGTGGAATTATTGGCGCTATATAAGTGAGTAACATATTGTCTGCTGGTCTCACTTCTCCCAGATGAAGGTCAGACGAGCGGAAGCAGCCCGAGAGTGGCCGATAATAGACTGCAAGGTGTACATGGCATTATGGTGTCACGAGACCCGACCCTGACATTGTCGGCATTGTGAAGGCAGATGTCTGACAACACACGCACCACCAGACGTGCTGACACCGCTCACCCCGGATGTGGACAGCCTAAACCTGCTGTCACATTACCTTTATAATACCAAATATATTTAAAGGTGTTTTTGCAAGAACATTTTAAACAATAGACCTTGGAACAATAATAATAACATCCACAATTATTCCCCTGCTGTGTACGGTGTAATGGCTGTGTCTGTACAGGAACATGGTCCGATCATACCACATGTTCTGGGATTCCTCCCCTGCCCAATAGATGTGGTATTATTTCAAAATCTATTAATTAATATGTCCTGTGTTTGTGGGAACGCCCCTTTAAGTATAAGTGTATCCTTACACTGATCCATGCAGTCTCTTCTACCATCCTGATCATCGGTGGTCTGATCTGTACGTACTTTTATACAACTCTTCAAGTCAATGAGCATCATATACTAATAGAGGAGGCCTAGTACTGGGGAAGCAGCCACATGAGAAAAGAGGGCTCTGAACGGGCAATCCTGAACAGTGCCTGGTGAAAAAGTGCATAAAGAGACAGGACCCTACACATGGGGGGCCCAGTAGTCAGGGCGTCATTACCAGAAATGTCATCAGTGCTTATTACTGGAATCCCACCTTATGATGGACGGAGCGGCGATACTTACTACCACTATGATGCCACACACCGCTAACCATCGGCGCAGGTTTGAGGCCGGCTTCCATTCAAACTTCACCCAGCTGTAAGGTGTGAACTGGAAGGCTATTCTCTTCATCTTACCCCTGGAAGTAGAAAACAGCATGAGCCCCCCACAACACAAAGGTCACCGTCCAAATTCCCCATCCACTCTGCTGTGGTCCCAGACCCTATACGTTCCCTTATGTGGCCCCCTCTGTTGAGGCAGGCAGCGATGCAAAGTGACTTAACTGTGCACTGAGCGGCTGCAGCTGCACAAGGAGTCAGCGATGTGTAGCAGCCTGCGCCCCTGGAGCCGATTGACAGATTTCTGTGCAAAGGGAGAGCGCTGCGTCCGTGTGACCCACCTGTATGTAGGAATGTTCCACAGACCCTGCCATTTGTACGGCTTCATGGAAAGCCACTTCAAGGTCTTCATGCCACAATAAATTCCTAATCCATTACACACTAGTACATCCATAATCCACTACAAAAAGAGAATAAAAAAATTACAACATCGCAAGTGTCGGTGACTGTACATTTAAAGATCAAGTAAACTGTCCAGAACGGCAGTCGCCACGCTGTGGTCAGTGAGACAACGCTATGTGAGCAGCCGGCAGTCACCATGCTGTGGTCAGCAAGAAGACCCTATGTGAGCAGCCTCAGTCGCCATGCTGTGGTCAGCAAGAAGACCCTATGTGAGCAGCCGTCAGTTGCCATGCTGTGGTCAGCGAAACAACACTATGTGAGCAGCCGTCAGTTGCCATGCTGTGGTCAGCGAGAAGACCCTATGCAAGCAGCCGTCAGTTGCCATGCTGAGACAACACTATGTGAGCAGCCGGCAGTTGCCATGCTGTGGTCAGCAAGAAGACCCTATGTGAGCAGCCTCAGTCGCCACGCTGTGGTCAGTGAGACAATCTTATGTGAACAAGTCCCATCACTATGAATGAAATGTCACCATGATGCCTTCATGTATGAATCACTTATTTTTGTGGATGTAGGGTCGAACGTTACCTTCTCTGCTGGGACACTACATGTACAGGAAAATTCCTAACCTGGCTATATGGTCAGAACAATCTATCAGTGGAGCAGGGAAGCTGTACGAAGCCCCAATTACAGTAGATTTAGGAGACAGATGTTCTGTAGTATCCTCACATTACTGCACCACATGCAGGATGTCATGAGAGAACGGATTGCCTATGTTTCAGTGACTGATGTAAAGCTATATTCACACCACAGTGTCCGACTGCGGCACGCAACACAAAAGCTCTGGGTGCATACTATAAAAAGGCCCACATCTACTCGATGGAGGCTAAATAAGTGTCATTTAGCCTGTACCGAGCTGGTATATACTAGTATAGCATCTTTCTGCGTGCAGAGCCACAGTCTGCTGCATTACACCATACAAAATGAATAAAAGATAGCACTCTGTGCATTTTATGTAACACGGGAGGCTTGGGGTGGGTGACGTATGCCACTGTGGGGCTGTACAGCAGCCTATGGTGGAGGTATAGGTAGGAAATGCTCCAGCATGACCAGATGTGACCTGTGAAATGTGTAGATAACAGCCTCCAACCACTGAACCGTATACAGTCTATACCTCTAACATCCGCTTATGAAAATAACTTACGTGATCCCACCAGCATTCACTGAAATTGGGCAGCTGATGCTCCAGGCTGTATTCCAGGAACTCGAACATAACGCTGATCATCATACACATCCACCAGTCCCTGATCACTAGTGTCTAAGAAGCAAGAGGACAAGAATGAGGCCATCTAAAGATAGAGAGGATGGACCCCACCGTTACACCATCATGGAGGCTGGGGGTCTGTGGTCTGAGCCAATGTAAAACAGGCAATAGATGCTTAGAAAGACAAGAAGGAGATGGTCAGTCACCCCCGATGTGTGCATCCATGAATACATAACCCCCCTCCATCTCTCCCTCATCCCAAAAGAAAGTAATATTAGCTAGAACTTACTTTTATATACCAGCCCAGAAAGTGTGCAGGTACAAAGCCATCCATCTTATCCTACAATATAATAGAAGAAAACAAATTGGTTAACTGAATCCAAGTCGGCTGCGGCAGAAGGGGAGGGTCCGCAGCAAGGAGACCACCTTTCTACAATAACCTTATCCCTTATTAGGCAGCTGCAAAAGTGGTTTCAAAGAACATCTGGCCCCCCATAATAGGTGACGTAACGGGTTTCCTAACTTTGGATCTTTTGATGCTTGAGTCCTGAAAGTTATATTGTGTGCTATTTTATAAGGGTATTCCCATCGAAAAGTTAAGGCATGAGCAAAATAGCCTCCCCGGAGAGGAAGAGGAGTAGTCACATATTAGAACTGCAATCCTACAAGTCATTATCGACCCTTTAATGAGCTTTTCCACACCACTTAGGGTCTACATTGGCTTTTCACACTATTTTCAGAAATGTGTTTCAGGGTGTTCGCCCCTCTTCAGTGCACAGCAGGAGATTTGATTTGGCTGAATGAGAAGCCTCTGGCAGGGGTCTAAAGTTAAATGTTATGGCACATCACTGGAATAATTCACTTTATAGATCAGAAGAGGCTTCAGCTCTGGGAGCCACCACCGATCTCAAGAATGAAGAGACTATAGAGCTAATTCACCTCGACATCTCCTTACTGTACCAGGCTGCTGAGTATAGAGCTGGACCCATTCACTATAATGGGGTCATGCTGCTACTCATGTACATCCAGGGCGCCGCTGTGTGTTGGCCCCCCACCTATCAGAAAGTGATATCCTAGGATATGTGACCACAGCCATCCATTTGCCTTCTGCTGGCTTCTTGGTTTAGAGGTTACGGTGTCATTTAGGAGCGTTAAGCAGATAATCTGTTTCCTAAACACAGTGAGGCAGGACTGACTTCAGTCTGGTACATTGTGTGCACAAGCCAGGTAATCTGTGCACATCACAACACCCGGGCCTCGTAGCAGAGCCGATCAGCTCCAGCCAGAATCCCTCATGTCTCTGGTACATGACATAAAGCAGCAGAGACAAAAGGGGGTGACAACGCTTCGGCGTCATTTACAGCCTCCGACCCCCACGTTGTGGACTTGCTTACTGTAATTACCCCCCCCCTCCTTTTGCTTGTCATTTTGCTGCTGGAGTCTAGAGATGACAAATCCTTTCCAATCCCTTCCTAATCCAGGCTCGGGCTGTCAGCGATGGCTTCCAGATGTGGACTGTCACACGTGAACTATTGGCACTGCCATTTCAAGGGGAAGGGCGATTCAGCGGTACGGTCAGTACGAGACCGATTTCTTCCTGTGGTTAATGCTTTGTAGAGTAAGTATGGCAGATATCTGCGTTGTGGAGAGCCGCAGAGCATCATGCCTGGGCAGGACACAAAATAGGTGCCACATACAGCAGCCTGGATTTGATCTTCAAAGGTCCCATACCAGACATCCAACTTATGGGCTAAAGAACCTCAAATAGTGGTGTTCTCAGAGTCACAAGTGATCACAGATCTACAATAGTGGAGACACGTCCGATTAGTGACACCAACGATGACAAGAACAACGGCACATGATTGACTAGGACTCGTACAGTCGCGGACAAAGGTTTTGAGGCTGACAAATGTTGGTTTTCAGAACGATTACGGCTTCAGTGTTTCCAGGTCCAGTAACGAGACGTTTCTGTAGTTACTGAAGTAGTTAAGACTCTTAACCTCTTATTTATGAATATAATCTCGTAAGTTTTGTGCAAAAGACTCAGTATTTCCAGTGTTGTCCGCTATTTTCCAGACTTCTGCCCTTCGCCCTGACAGCTGGATATCAGCTTCTGGGCCAAATCCTGGCTGATGACAACATTCTTACCTAATCAAGGCTCAGAGTTTAACATGAGGTCTGGGTTTTGTTCTTTCACCCATTTTTATATGAATATTAACAGGAGGCTCTCAGCGGGATAGAGATCTGGGGAATTTCCTGGCCACGGATCCGCAGTCTCAATGCTTTATTCACCAAGACACTTAGCCATCAGTTTTGCCTTGTGACTGTCTCCTTCAAGATGATAAAATAATTGTCCATGACCACACAGCTCCTGGATGTTGGGGAGAAGTTGCTTTTGGAGGGTGTTTAGATCCCATTCATTATTCATGGCTGTGTTCTTAGTAAAAATTGTGAGTGAGCCCCTCCATGGATGAAAAGGGCCCACACGAGGGGTCTTAGGAGGCTTTACTCTTGGCAGGACACAGGACTGATGGTAGCACTCACCTTTTCTTCTCAGGACAATCATTATATGTCCCAAACAGTCTGACGGGGGCTTCATCAGAGAACGTAACTTTGCCCCAGTCCTCGGCAGTCCATTCCCTGTACTTCCGGCAGTTATTCTTATCGGATAAAGCCCCTTCACAGTGTTTGGGACATTCAAAAGAAAGAATTGCAGAAGTCTTGAAAGAGTATTTGTCAATAAAAACTTATCAAATGCTGATAACTGTACTTCACTAACTAGAGAAACATCTGACTAATAGATATAAAAACAACGAAGCCGCAAACTGAACCCAAAACTTGTGCCAGAGTCCATGGAATTGCGGGGTGTCGCCGATGTGCGCGGCATGGTCGGACCCACAGATATTCCACGAAGAGACGGCTCACAATCAAAATCAGACCTTAATCAGGGGTCTTGTGGCTGCAGAATGGGTCATTGAGGGAGACCACCAGAGATAATACACTTCTCACATATCCCTTCTATACGGGCTGAACTGTAATTTGGGGAACCCCTTTATAGTATCATGAATCTCCATATATTATGGAGGGTTTTCTCTTATCAACTTTTTTGTTTAAAATATTTATCCCCTTAAAAATTTTTTAAAAAAAAGTAGGAGTCACTTCCCCTCTCCGAGGTCCAGAGCTGCATCTCCGCCGATGCTCCTCCGATTGTTTGCAGGTTGGAATGTACTTGGCATGAGCCGCTGAGCCCAGTGATTGGCTGCAGCGTTGTTGACAGGTCATCATTGGTCCAGCTTGTAAACAATCACCAGAGCAGCAGTGGAGATGCAGCTTTGGACCAGAGGATGGTGAGTAACATGTACATTTTATAATTTGTAATCGAAGGATGAGGATTCTCGATAGATGGACGACCTGAGAAAACCCCATTATCATTAGCAATTGTGCTTAGTGTATGGCCGTACATAAAGATCAGTAAGGATGAGCACATGTGGAGCATCCATGTGTCACACAGACGGGTCCCATGTTGAATGCCGTGCGTAATACTGCATCTCCCCTGTAGGGGCCACTAGAGTGGCAGTGATCAGCCAACAGATAGATGATCTTAACGAATCCAGAGGCAGACTACGAATGGTTAACAGATTGTCACAGCCGCTCCATAATAAGGAGGCTACAAGTGAGGTCACAGCAGCTCCATAATAAGGAGGCCACAAGTGAGGTCACAGCAGCTCCTTAATAAGGAGGCCACAAGTGAGGTCACAGCGGCTCCATAATAAGGAGGCTACAAGTGATGTCACAGCAGCTCCATAATAAGGAGGCCACAAGTGAGGTCACAGCGGCTCCATAATAAGGAGGCCACAAGTGAGGTCACAGCGGCTCCATAATAAGGAGGCTACAAGTGATGAGACCGTCCCTTTAAAGTAGAGTTTACCTATAAACGTTCCATTTGTGCTAAAGTTGACAAACATTTCCTACAGCTCCTCTTACCCAAAGGTTGTGATAAGGATCAGTCTTGTTATTCGGATCGTATATAAGGCAGTTTCCGCCATAATCTCGCTCTGGTAGAGGAACGCCCAATTTGGGGTCAATAAACTTCATGAAATGTCTCCCATCATGTACAGTCTGCAAAAATCAGAGACGCATCAGTAACAAGTCCATCACGCAGCGCTGGAAATACAAAACGCAGATGGAAACGATAAAAGTTCAATAATTAATTAGCATCGTATCCTACATGGGAACTAACCCCAAATCTCATCTTCATGCAGGGATCAATGACACGTGCCAGTGACGGAAAAGGTTTTCCACAGCCATTTATTCACACAGGGTGGCAGTGGTCAGCGGCTTTGGGCTATAGGAGCCTGTTCACAAATATTAGGGTGCACTTATTTCCCCCACCTAGGCTGCGTTCAGTCTTTTTCTTTCCAACTGGCTTCAGCCTCACATTTATGACCCATTACATTTTATATTGGTCTTTATGGACACTATAAACTGATGGGCAAAAAAATTGACTCAAATCATTAAAGAGTAAACATACCGTAGCTTTATTTATTTTTTTTATTTCACAAATCAATATTACATATAAAAACAAGAAACTGTGTAATAGATCTTATCTGAGAGATCGGCTTCTTTATTCTTCTGGACTGATTAATCATTCTCAAAACAGTTGGTGCTCATACAGTTCTATGGAGAGGGAGGAGCTAGAGACAGAGCCCCTCCTTCCTACAGCTCCTCCCATCTACATAGAATCTTATAGGCACCAACTGCCCCCTAATAACCAGAACTAGAGTACAATGCGTATACAGTTATATGAAAAAGTTTGGGCACCCCTATTAATCTTAAGCTTAATGTTTTATAAAAATTGGTGTTTTTGCAACAGCTATTTCAGTTTGATATATCTAATAACTATTGGACACAGTAATGTTTCTGCCTTGAAATAAGGTTTATTGTACTAGCAGAACATGTGCAATCTGCATTCAAACAAAATTTGACAGGTGCATAAGTATGGGCACCCTTATCATTTTCTTGTTTTAAATACTCCTACCTACTTTTTACTGACTTACTAAAGCACTTTTTTTGGTTTTGTAACCTCATTGAGCTTTGAACTTCATAGCAAGGTGTATGCAATCATGAGAAAAGCTACTTAAAGTGGCCACTTGCAAGTTGTTCTCCTGTTTGAATCTCCTCTGAAGAGTGGCATCATGGGCTCCTCAAAACAACTGTCAAATGATCTGAAAACAAAGATTATTCAACATAGTTGTTCAGGGGAAGGATACAAAAAGCTGTCTCAGAGATTTAACCTGTCAGTTTCCACTGTGAGGAACATAGTAAGGAAATGGAAGAACACAGGGACAGTTCTTGTTAAGGCCAGAAGTGGCAGGTCAAGAAAAACATCAGAAAGGCAGAGAAGAAGAATGGTGAGATCAGTCAAGGGCAATCCTCAGACCACCTCCAGAGAGCTGCAGCATCAACTTGCTGCAGATGGTGTCACTGTGCATCGGTCAACTATACAACGCACTTTGCACAAGGAGAAGCTCTATGGGAGAGTGATGCGAAAGAAGCCGTTTCTGCAAGCACGCCACAAACAGAGTCGGCTGAGGTATGCAAAAGCACATTTGGAGAAGCCAATTTCTTTTTGGAAGAAGGTCCTGTGGACTGATGAAACCAAGATTGAGTTGTTTGGTCATACAAAAAGGCGTTATGCATGACGTCAAAAAAACACAGCATTCCAAGAAAAACACTTGCTACCCACAGTAAAATTTGGTGGAGGTTCCATCATGCTTTGGGGCTGTGTGGCCAATGCCGGCACTGGGAATCTTGTTAAAGTTGAGGGACGCATGGATTCCACTCAGTATCAGCAGATTCTTAACAATAATGTTCAAGAATCAGTGACAAAGTTGAAGTTACGCAGGGGATGGATCTTTCAGCAAGACAATGATCCAAAACACCGCTCCAAATCTACTCAGGCATTCATGCAGAGGAACAATTACAATGTTCTGGAATGGCCATCCCAGTCCCCAGACCTGAATATCATTGAACATCTGTGGGATCATTTGAAGAGGGCTGTCCATGCTCAGCGACCATCAAACTTAACTGAACTGGAATTGTTTTGTAAAGAGGAATGGTCAAAAATACCTTCATCCAGGATCCAGGATCTCATTAAAAGCTACAGGAAGCGACTAGAGGCTGTTATTTTTGCAAAAGGAGGATCTACTAAATATTAATGTCACTTTTCTGGTGAGGTGCCCATACTTATGCACCTGTCAAATTTTGTTTGGATGCAGATTGCACATTTTATGTTAGTACAATAAACCTCATTTCAAGGCAGAAACATTACTGTGTCCAATAGTTATTAGATATATCAAACTGAAATAGCTGTTGCAAAATCACCAATTTTTATCAAACATTAAGCTTAAGATTAATAGCGGTGCCCAAACTTTTTCATATAACTGTATGTAGTGCTCAACACTGGAAAATAAATGTGATGGAAAAACCCTTTGACACATGGCTAGTGGTGGTTTCACATGGAGACTGCAGCAATAAATGACAGGTGACTTATTGGAGGAAAAACAAGGCCGTCTCAGAGCGGTTTATAGAACCAAATCCACATGTACAAACGGAAAACACACTTTGCGTTGACATACCCTAGTGACACGTACGGTTATGCACTTTCACCCCTTACCTGAAAGAGGATGAAGATGAGGAAGAGCTCGTACACCACACTGACACACAGCCAGAACCTCCAATAAGCTGCAAGACATCAGAGCGGACACTGTTACTGCACGGCTCCGCTACGGGACCAAAGAACGTTCTACTAGGTGTGACCAAACTGCAGCAGGTAACCCCACATTGTGTGCCCAGGCAGGGATGTGTCCGCAGCACAAGGCCTCATGCACATACGAGTGCTGTGGGTCCATGCCGGACACATCTGGAAGGAGTTATGGGCCTCCTAGTTTCCAAATATAGACTTCACTTTCTGAATTTATAGGGAATCCATGAAAGCGGAGACATTACATCAGCACACGAAGATAATCAATATCTGTTCGGTGGGAATACTAGGATTGGACACCCAGCTCCCCCACTGATCAGATGTTAGAAGGCCCCACCGCTAGAAGGACACAGTGCATGGAGACAGTTCTGTATGTGTGTAGGGGTCATTGTTAAGTACTGCAGCTCAACTCCTATTCACTTCAATGGGAGATGACCTGCAGTACCCAGCAATGGCCACTATGCAGAGTATGGCGCTGTGCTGTTCTGACGTTGCTGCTGGACCTGACAACAGCTGCTCTACGGGACTGCAGTCCTAATCTGAAACCAGGGACTTATTCTAAAGATGAGCCATTAATATCAATGACCTGGACAAGCCACTTAGGCCTCTGTGACTCTGTAGATGGAGGATGCAGTACGTGGGATATATTGTCCCCCTTAACAGCAATGCTACAAGCTTACAGAATTCGGCACTGAAATTATGACTGATGAATTCAGTGGCCGAGGGGGTAGGAAAAAAAGCTGCATACAACCCTATGGGTGCGGCGTCACGGCTCTGCCCAACACAGCAGTGTGGACGAGGCTTTATACTGTCATTATTTCTATACATGCTGTGAACTCATCCTGACTGGTCCCCCATCATTCAGCCACGGCAGCACAAGTACCTGGATGAGGTCTGGAAAATGGGCCATCTTTCGCTTGCGTCACTCCAAAACATAAGAAAACCAATATGCTGGCAACAATTCCTCTGGAAATACACAATGGGAAAAACCTGAGCACCTTAGGGCAATGGCGAATATATCAGTTATTAGATCAGCAAATATACAACAAATATACAACAAGAACAATAAAAATGTTTTATAGTAAAATTACTAAACTAATATAATCTAACAAATATACAATAGTAATACAAATGGCATTACATTCTTAAGAAAGGGGCAGATTTCGGCAGTCGCCAGGCTGACATACAACAGCCCCGTCCCGGGACAGATCAGCGGCCACGCACAGGTCCTGTGGTCGCCCGTGTGATGTTGAGGATAAGGACACAGGCCACTTGCTACGTGTAACAGAAGATTTGTGGATATCTCTAATAGGAGAAGAGCGCGTGGAGGTCAGGAAGGGCTGGGAAGGGACGGCAGCACAAGCTTCCTCCTGCTCCCTGCGCACAAGGAATAACAGGAAATCTCCAGAGACAAAACGCAAAAGATACAGGATTTCACACTGAGTTATGGTACAGGATCTACAAAATAGGACAGAAGTAGGCAGTCCCGGCGCTGTTCCAGCAATGTTGGCACGGAGTCTCCAATGACACACTGTTCTGCCACGTGAGCCCTGCAACCAGTGGTCACTAATGGGCTGCAGTTCTCTCCTCTGCCACACGTCTGAGGTGAGAGCACAGCGGCTCAATAGAGCCACTTATGTCAGGTGAGCCCTGCAGCCAATGTCAGGTGAGCCCTGCAGC
>VIAB01003544.1:80731-93246 GCA_009801035.1 Oophaga pumilio
TGTGGTCCTCCGCTGTTAGCTATGATGCTGCTCTTGCACTGTGGGGCCTTTTTATTCTGTGCACATTACACACCACCCTTTTAGGCTATTGGGTAATGTTTCTCCAGGGTTGGTCCTTCTCTCTGTTAAGCTTTGAGTATTCAGAACATCTTTGCATCTTCAGGAGCTCCTTACATAGAAGGAAGGAATGGTTTATTACCGTGTCTGCCTTCCAGACCACAATCCCAGCAAATGAACACAATTTAAAATACCGTACATTTTAGCGGCTCTAATATATTATTTCTACCCTTTTGGGATTAGCAAAAAATCTCAGAGATAAAAATGTCAGAAATGAGGACCCACATAAAGAGTTTAGAAAAAACAACTGAAAAACTGAACAAGCAAAACATTAGTTTTAAAATCCTATGTAGAAGAAAAAAAACAAAAAAACAATAGGGCGACTATTGAATGGAGAAAAATTTGCGAGTCTTGAACCGGATGCCAGGCTCTGTCTCATTGGCGAAGTGTCCTGTGTTAACTGACATCCTCTCCCGTCTGCACAGGACGTACGTCTCCCGCAGGGGACGTCTGAGGACACAGCACATGGCCGGAAACGCCAATCAAGTGCAGATTTGATAGACTCGGGGGGCTGACACCATAGCAGAACACTTTACAGATAAACACTTCAACATAAGGCAAAGTCAACAACGTGATGTGGTTTTCTAAGTAACGCTTTATAAGTATCTGGAAACATGGGTTCCTTTCCTGAACCTCTTATGATTGCTGTTTATTGGTGTCAAAGATGATGACAGATTTCCTTTAAATTAAAGGAATGGCCTTTTAAAATATTGTAATAAAAATATATAAATATTTTTTTTTTTCTGGGAAAGTACCTTATCCAAGTGCCACGTGCCCCTATCATACACCACAGTTAGGAGGATTAGCCTGTCATTAGAAAAGGAGAGCGGCACACTCCCTCAGAAGGGAAAAAAAAGCAAAACTAAAGCCGTCTAATGCTTGGCAATCAAGCTAAAAGTGCAATTAAAATCCATTTAGCCTCTGGCATCTAAGGTAGCAAGAATCTAATGGAGTATTGCTTCAGAGTCTTACCTAGGACTGTGATACTTCCCACTCTCTGCTCCTAGTAATGGCAGCGGTGCAGGATCAAATGATACAGTGCGAGAAAAACAGGAGTTGGGGTGAGAAGGTTCAACGACGAAATGTAACATGGGTGGGACACAAGTGTAACTAGTCACGTCAATTATAGTGTCAAGTGGGTTTTATTAGACTTTCCCTGAAGTCTGTAAAGGGAATCGGCCAGTAACATTTGCCCTGCAGTAGTGCAGGATAGGGCAGAGCATAACATTTGCATGGATACCCATTACACCACAGACTGGTGCCATGTGTGTTTAATTCATATGCAAATTAGGCTCACAAGTGCGCAGCGGGAGCATGGGTGCACTTGCAGTCCTCGGCTCCCCCTAGCTCCTCTTCACTGGTGACGCTTCATAATTAACAATGGAGACAGAGGCTCTGCTGCATGATATTACCACTGTCACGCAGCAGAGGGTAGCGCTGACTGAACGAAGCAGAGCTGAGGACTGCAGGGCTCTATCACACCCACCAGTGTACGTGAATAAATTATACATTTTTACGCCATATGAAATATATTAAATTTGTACCTATGGAAATGTTTTACACTTCCCTATCCTGTACTAGTCTGGGGCAAATGTTACCGACAGATTCCTTGTACTCAGACAATCCTTTCTTAAATATAATATTCCCCCCATGTAAAGTGTTCTAGCAATACCAGCATAGGACCACCATGACTTTATGCCAGGAGAGAATCACAACCCATCAGCGTTTATTAATGGGCTACAGTTTTAACACGTTCTCACACTTTCTTTGTACGTCAGAGGTTCACCAGAAGAAACTGCAAGTGAAGCAGGCAAATATCGACCACTGATTATGCTAGTAAAGCACTGCAGCCAATGTCAGGCAAGCACCTGGGTCAACATCTCTGAAACAGAACAGTGTGGGAGGGGAATTCTGTTTTTTTTTTTTTTTTTTAAACACACACACTAGTGAATATTGCACTTAAGAAGTGGCTGTCAGAGCAGCGGACAACCCTCTTAAATTGGCAATCTATTTCAGATACCAGTCAGTTGAATGCTATGCCTCCCAACTGCTCTATACAGATACATAATGGGCTTAGGGTATGTGCACACGTTGCGGATTCCACTGTGGATTTTTCCCACACAAAATCTGCATCTCTTGACAGAAAACGCGGTTTTGATGCGTTTTTGCTGCTGATTTGATGCGGTTTTTCAGTGTGGTTTTTCCTACGGATTTGTAAGCTAAATAAAGATTTTATTTCACAAAAAAAAAAAAAAAAAATGTGATGTCATTTCTGGTCCAACCGCCTCTTTTACATTTGTCCAACCAACCCACACTCCATTACACACACAGATAGATAAATATGGGACAGATAGATAAATATGTGATAGATAGACAGATAGATCCATAGATATATCCATGTTTATTAACGAACAATGTTTCATTAAAAAATATATATATATATGGCGTGGGGAAAGCAGACGGCCGAGGGCCAACATTTGTAGCCTGGGAAGGGGGTAATACCCATGGCCCCTTCCCAGGCTATGAATATCAGCCCGCAGCTGTCTGCATAGCCTTTACTGGCTATTAAAATAGGGGGACCCCAAAAAAAAAAAAAAAAAAAAAAAATGAAGTGGGGTCCCCCTATATTTTATAGCCAGAAAGGCTATGACAGACAGCTGTGAGCTGATATTTATAGCCTAGGAAGGGGCCATGGATATTGGCCCCCCTGGCTACAAATGCCACGCTCCACCCAAAGCCCCGCCCCCTTCTGTACGCATGTGATACCGCATGTGTTCATGGAACACATGCGGTATCACCGCATCGCATACATAGACCAGGTTATTTACCTTACGGAGACTGAGCGTCTATGCAAGGTAAACAGACATGCTGCGTTCTAAAAAGATGCACTGCCTGTCCGGTTTTGTGGGTGTGCACCCGCGTATTAGGACGCATAGTGGAGACGGGATTTCATAAAATCCCCTCCACTATGCTGTAACATCTGGACGCTGTGGCTATACGCAGCGTCCAATCCGCAGCAAATCCAGATGTAATCCTGAACGTGGAAACATACCCTTAGAGAACAGCAACTTGTGCAAAAAGTACTGAAACATTGAACAGTTGGACTTGGGCATTCAGAAGTTTAGATATGGTCACATTACGTTCTCCTGAAAAGGTTAGAGGGCATTTTAGAATAATCCTGAAATTTCAACCAAAAGCCATATGTCCCTAACTTTTTGTGAGTAGTGTATCTACAAGGCGCCCTTCCAATAGAAGATAGGTAAACCCTGCAGTGCTGGCAGCAGAATATAGTGACTGGTCCCGTTTCACAGGACCTGACTCTGCAGCTTCTCATCGTCTTCCGTTGCTAATAGATAATTGAGAAGGGGAGAAGATGTACCTGAGAACTTGTCTGCACCAGACGAGTAACTAGAAACAGTCAGATAGTCACCCAGCACACAACCCGATCCTGATACGGACTACTAGCCGATAACGCTAAAATAACTATTACTCTAATGCATAGGCAGAGGAAGGAAGAGACGGGAAAACCTTAGAACAACTAACAAGCAATGAGCATAAGATTACACCTGTACATGACAGACCGGCTACTGAATGTCTACAATGGAAGGTCCGTATACAAGTCTCAGAACCCCAACGTGTTTCACCGCATGTACGGCATCATCAGGGGATGGGACAAGGCGTGAAACATGTTAGGGGGGACTTGTGCACTAATTTATGTCTTGTTCTGCCATATAATGGTGACACCCCAGGGTGCCATCTATTGAAAGTGTATAACAGAAAGTCTTCCTGAAAGCATATAAACAGGCAGATTAGGGACATTTTTATATATACCAAGTATGTATTTTAAATCAATTACATACAAGAGGAGTATTCTGGCTTGCTAGAGAGGCATCCAATATGGGGTTCTCACCTTTCTGTATAACCAACAACGCATTTTGGCATAGACCAAACGCTAACGGCAACGTCATCCCAGGTCCCGAGCATATAGTGTAAAGAGGTTTCCACAACACCATACATATGTGAAATGGAAAGTGTCAGTGTAGAATATCGGCCCCAGCACAAAAATAAATCCTCCGCACGCTAATTATTTCAGGCAGAAAAGGTGAGGTTTAGGGCCATTGTAGCACAGCGGGGCGCATCCTTGTGCGGATCTGCAGCATTCTTACAGCTCATCCACTACAGAAATCCCTGTGTAAGCCTTGGATTTCTGCCACGGATATTGTAGTAATAGGTTGCTTACTTCTTGGACTTGAAATATACAAACGTGATGTGTGACCGTGTCACTATGGTGCCAATACTCATTGGATATGTATTGGATGAATATCGGCCACACAGACTTGTGTTTGTGTGCTTTCAGCGGGGTAAGCCACCATCAGACACCATCATTAGCAGCTGATCTCCTGTGGGAATGAAAGGATCAGGTGTTTAAATTAAAACTACACGATCCTTAATGGGGTCGTCTCATCTACTTAAATGGGTAAAATTCGAAAGTGCTTGAAGCGAAATTAAACTTTCCTATTTACATCCTATTAAAAATCTTTTCCTTTCTCAACAAAATAATTTGTATTAATCTAGTTTAAAGCTCAATTAGTTACAGGCCACCAGTGCAAACTATCATAAATGGTCGAATAGGGAAGGGGCGCAGCAGTTGCATGCCCTTTACTATAGGATAGAGGTTGTAAATCCTGCTCTGAAGCTGGCTGGATCCGGCCGGCACTAGTGTCCTTGCTCTCTCCCTGTGTTGCAGAGGCAAAGCTGGCTCAGCTTTCAGCATGGGAGAGCACTCCGCCCAGAGCAGTAGCGCAGATCAATCAGGAGCACAGCACACACCATGAGTCAGAAGTCAGGAGGCAGCGCGCTTCTCGAGAAACAGCAAGACAAGTCTTACCACCATGACATCTGCTGGGAGAGAGCCTGGGATTGCCATACACAGATGGTTGGATTAGAGGTCTATGGGTGTCTACAGACTTGTATTCACCGATCTACTGGTGATGACCACATCATTAGTCGATTAACATGGCTGCAATGCTGGGAGACAGATCACAGTGAATTACTGGGTGAGAACACCAAGACCCCAGATAACAAGTCACGAAAGCAAATACTAGTGGGCAATCCACTGGGTCATTTATGCTACATCACTGTGGTACCCACAACTTCCACCATAAACAACAAATTTGTCGTGTTTTTGATTATTATCGGAAACCCTTCCTTTTACTCTCATTGGTCTGTTCCAGAATAGTGTGTCCCTAACTGACTGCATTCATGAATGGCGCAGAGCACAATGATATTTGGGGGAGGTGGGATGGTTGTTGGCCAGTTGGGTTACCAGGAGTTTCTTCTCTCGATTTCTGCTATAGATCAGAAAGTAAGAAAGCGGCAAAAAAAAAAACCTGCAAAAACAGACTGACCCCAAGAACGCACTGATACCTGACTACTCTAGCTCCACGGAGACACCCAGAGCCCCTCCATTAACTGAGTGCAGTGGTCTATTCCACAGATTCAGCTGAGCAGAGAAGGGTTTGTTGTGGAACAAACCACTGGACACAGACAAGGGGGGGTTTTCTGTGTTCCCGTGAGGTTATGTGCTCTTCATAATTAGGTAAATATGTGGACCATCATGTTAAATGACATTCCTGTAGTTGTACAGTAACTTTGGCCAGACATTTAGGAACTCCACAGATAGAGAGAACATAAGCATTGCAGGGAGGAAAATGAAGAAATGTCATCATTACATGACAGGCACCGCCAAAATCCAATAATGATAATAAGTAATGATGACAAACTAATTTCACTTCCAGCCCCGCCTACGCCGTTACCGTACAGACCTGTTTAGTAGACTTCTGTGGGTGTAGTTTGAGGGATTAGATAACGGTAGAGCACTATAAGGATTTGCGAGGCCACTGGGCATGGCAGTATGTCAATTTTACTCTTCAAATAAAAAAGGAAAGCTCTTCTTTAAACAGAGTACGTCCTTTACCGATGTCCCATTGATTCTGGAACGATGCTCCTCGGGGAAACATGCAAATTGTCTCTTCAGAGAGGAAGACGACTAGAACTATAAGCGCCACCTACAGGAAGGAGCAATCCTAAAAGTCAATGTCGACTCTCCAACGAGCGTTGTCACATGACTTAGGATAAAAGTCAAAACCAGAATCTCAATTTGCAGACACTGTTTTGGGGTTATTCCCAGAGAAGCACTGCTGCTTAAAAGTCTCCTCATCTCGGCATGTCAGTCTTGACATGTCACTCATCGCAAGGAGAAGAGCTACCCCTTGGATCCCCGTCAGAAGCCTCTCACTCAGCCAAACCAGATCTCACACTTTGCACTGATGAGGGGCTGTACCCCCAAACACAGTGTCTGCAAATTGAGATTCTGGTTGGAATGGGAGGACACAAAAGAAAAAGAAAAACGGTTCCAGAATCATTGGAGTAGCACCAATTGACGGGCATATTGTTAAAAGTTAAAAAAAAAAAAAATAACCCAGTGTAAGTTCCTCTTTAACCACATCTGTTTCTCACATGTGAAATATGAAAAAATGGGTCACAAGTCTTTAAAATTATGATTTAGGGTATGGTAAAGATATGCGGTAAGTGAAATTTATGTGAACGTGACTCAGATGTACAGAAAGGGCGACCAAATCCTTGTCCTCTTGTCTCTGGCTGCACCATGTGACCTGCACGGTTTTCACAGAGGGCTCCAGCTAACAAAGCATCAATTATAGAAGCAAGTGCTATAATGATGGAGCCTGCAGCTACGCCACGATCCTGTGCACTAGTTCTCCGAAAGATTTGTATGGAAACCCTGCTGGTTTTATTAAACATTACATTGAAAACCACAACTTGCACTTCTATACCAGACATAGAAAAAGTCTTCTTGTTCAGTAATAACCGCTGAACACCTTAATCACAGGCTATTAAGCATTTCCCAGCAACTTTCCATGCTGCAGGTGCTTTGACATGCCCTCCAGGGCAAGCCTTCTACCTGCTCAGCGCTGCTCCCAACAATCTGCACTTTCCCTCTGATTATGAAGCAGAGTTCTTCAGTGTGAGAGAACTGCTGACAGGAGAAAACCTATGAATCTCAAAAGGTCCGCTGCTAGTCCTTCATCCGTAGTCACCCAGAAAAGCTAGCGGCAGAATATGGACACGATGCCACACATCGAAAGGATGGGAGAGAGATGCATGAGCAGTCCTTTATACCATCTGGAATTCTTTCCCAAAATGAGGAACGATATGCAATCAACGGATGGTCACAGGTCAGGCATCAATAATTACTCGGAGACGTTGGGTGCCTGCATATCTGTGATAATATTTGATGACTGTCACGGATAACATCGGAGAGATCACGCAGATCCCACCACTGGCACCAGTTTGTCAGGGGACGCAACTCCGCTGCCGACAATCGTCAGGACAATTACACAATTGACTGACGGGTGATGGACGATAAAAGGAATTACCGTACTAGCTGCCATCACCAATCGTTTACACAGTCCGATTGGACACCCGTTACAGGCAGCATATGGCTTCAGAGGCGCGGTTTACAGAGCAAGAGGAACAGAACGATTACATTTTATATATTTAATCCAGAAATGTAGGCAGTGTTTATAATATACAAAGAGGATACAAAATGGGAACAAACACGACAGTATATACAAATTACATAAAATGGATCAGAAAAGAAAAGTACTAAACCTGATGTCACAGAAATGGCTCAGTGCTTAGTGTAGGGAGGTGCTCCTTAGGAAAACAGACAGTTCCACAGCAAACTACCTTCCAGTACTCACAAAACCAAAACCCAAATACTGATTATCTGGTTAGGCCCATATACCTGCCCTTGGCGAGCTCATATGGGGCTGGTTGTGGGATCTGCCAGCTCTTTTAGAAGTCTGAGATCCCCAACTTTCAGGATATCTTCATTACATCATGATTCATGGTCCAATGCACGATCTGGCCAAGGGTCTCCTGAACCCAACGAGACAGCTTTACATGAAGCGGTCGAGACCTGTGGCCAGTCCATGCATTGGACTGTGAAACACAGACATGTCGGGCCTTAGTCACAGCTATAGTCTGAGGATTCAATCCCGGCAGTGTCCAAAGCAAGTGTGGTCATCAAAATTAGGAAAGAGCGGAGGAACGCAAATGAAGGGCAGAACAGTGCACTGAGATCGGCCAAGCTAAGGGTGCACTGAGGACCCCTTACATTGAATATTTATATATCAAATTATACCTTTATGTAAAACAAAATATCTAAGCTATGAGTTAGACTGATCAAGTCCCCTATCTGTATGAATAAATAACTTGCGTTTTGAGGGGTGACAAACTCCCTTTAAATGGCAGAGGTCTCTGATCAATGCTCTAAAAAGCACGGCTGCCTGCAGGACGGGAGCATTATGCACAATACAGTCTATAAGTAATGGTAATATTAATAATCAGAGCACGCCCAGCACTGGACGCCATAATGCAACATAGATGTTATTTACAAGGGACAAGACACACAGAGGTAAATTACAGAAGAAAAACAAACTTGCCCACAGTGTCCGGCAGCCTGCTCGGGGACCTGCATGCTCCTAAAACAAAATCTTGTGCTCGTGGGTGTTACCTTAAATTCTTAGCAGACAGATGAGTGGGCGGGGCTAGAGGCGGGGCCTGCATCTACCGCTCACAGCTTCAGGTGTGTTACAAGCAGGGAGCTAAAAGAGTCAATGGGCGAAGACCGATCCCAGAGAATCTTCAGTTTTCACTTTTCAATTAAAAATCACAGAGAATAGGATGGAAACCAGAGTATAAAGGGCAGAATTGCTGGGAGTTTTAGGTTTTGCATTTTCTACACTTGGTATTCCTTTAAATGAATTGAACGCTTCTAAATATGTAACCCTAAGGGCGTGAGGAGGACGACGACATTAACGAAATGCTGGGTGCACACCAACCCTCCACCCCACGCGCGGCATTCTTCACGGCTGCCAAGCTGCGCACTTACACTTAACAATGAACACTTAAGAACGACAACAAAAAATAAAGCGCTGGCACCAAGGAACGCAATAGCGCCATTCACCTGACCTCTCACCAGCAAGGACAGGAACACAAAGAACCAGCAGAACAGGTTCACATTTCTCAAGGAGCTCAAAAACTCTCAGAGGTTACATTTTACTGCTCCAAGCAAGCAGTACTGACACACACATACAGCGCAGTCATATAAAACCGCAACACAACACCACTGCGCCGATGTGATCAGTCACAAGCTACTTCTGCCAAGACGTGAAGTGATCTATAGACATACACAGCTCGGAAGGAACCTAACCGAAAACATGACCTGTGGTATAAGGTGGGATGCATCCAAAATAGGAGCGTGTTCACACTGGCCATTACACAGACAGGACCCAAGACAAACAAAATTACCATATACCCTGCTGTAAGAAAATATAAGTATACTCCAGGTCATGTTTCTGATTTCCGCATTCAGTGCAGGTAAGGATGCTGCCTCCCTTCCTGAGACGGACATTACACTCATGTAGCTTCCCATTTGATGGGCACTCATGTTTTGGACCAGGTCCTGCTTAGCCATTATCCACACTGATGTTACTATAACGCAGGATAATTTTTTAATACTAGAGGTTAGGACCATCCTACATTTGGGTACACCTTGACGCTGTTAGGACAGCCTTTACGCTTTTTTTGACTGTTTACCTAGTACCCCATGTTATTTATATGCACTATTGCCTTTACTGATTGTATCACACACTGGATAGATGACCTCAGCCATGATTGCGACTCCGAGACGCTGCGGCATTTCAGAGAAAAACATTGTAAAAGCCACCGGAGACCGAGCCGCACAAGACACTAGTAGAACAGGCGAATTACCAACAGGTCTTTCCCTACATGGAAGCAGGTGGGGAGAATCCACCAGGGGCCACCTGTCTGACTAGTCTCCTGTGCTGCTCGGTCCATGCCAGCTTTTAAAACCTGTTTTTCTTTGAAACGGCGCAGCATGTCAGAGTCACAAGCATGGCTGAGCCCATACAGGCCGCACGGCAGAGGTCAGGTGCAGTAAGAAATACAAAAAGGAGAATGAACATTTGCCCTGCAGGGTAACGGACACTCGCTGTGCACACGCACAGTCTTTTGCAGCTTTTTCAAACTCTGGGAGCAGTTCACAGAAGTGACCGGACAACTCTCCCGATGCCGTCAGCTTGGAAGCTGCTCACCATTTCATACATACAAGTTATAAAAGAAAAAAAAAGCCTACGGTATGTGCATGTGAAATACAACATAATTTCTGCTAACGATTAAAGGGAAAAAAATGAGAAAAATCCCATAATGGCCGAGACTTAACCTGTAGGAAACCTCATTTCAGCCTAATGACTTGAGCAGATAAATCCAGGAACACTTTTATGGTCCGCATTCCTGCCGGCCTGCCATCCAGACAAAACCCGTGCCACCGGACTGGTTACTTATTAGAGGACACCAATTATTTGCTCAAGGAGCTAGATCCCTTTATGACTTGGTGCTCAGTGGACCCACCAAGGTGTACAGGAGGCTGCTGTGGTGTCCATCTTTTTACCAGCAAGAATGGTGCACAGGATATGCCAGAAAGTTCTGATAGTTGGCCGGGGGCCACATATGGCCCGTGATGCTATTCTGTGCGACCCCCCAACAGGAACATGCCTGTCTGACAGGCTATGTGTAGACGTCTCTGGATGTCTCCTACATGGGGTCTCTTAACCCATTTGGTACCGTGAGTAAGACATGTGGCCTCCATGTCTGACTCCACTGTAGTCTATGGGAATTGTGAAAAATTAGGCAGTAAGCAAAAAAACACCAAGACCCATAAAAGATTGCCAGGTGCATGCATCACCTCTTCACACAGGTTTTTACGAGGATTTATAAGAGGATTATACTGAAAATCCACATAAAAAAATGATTCAAATACTCAATAAGTTTCCTATTAATTTTACTGGGAAATCTTCAAACCAACACGAAAAAAAAAACAGCCTTGTGTGCACTGTAGGGGCTTTTGTCATTAAAACCAGTCAGATTCTTAGTCAAAGAGCAGAATCTATTTCTAAATCAATCAGAAAACTCAGTGTGAACATGCGGCGAGTGCTGATTTTTGGAGGCAAGATTCCTGGAAGAAGAATTTGTACCCATCAGACATTTATGGTATAGATTATCGATATGCCCGAGTGTCACAGAAGGTAACATCACTTTAATCTTTAGTGTGGCCCCTGGATTGGTTCAGAAGGTTGAGTCCCCCCGGTCCAATCTAACGGTGGATTGGGGATCCACGGACTCCTTTTTTGCAGAAGATTTGGGGTTAGATTTGCTTTAAGAGTAGACAGGTCATTGTGGGCTTCCATGTCTTCTTTTTTATCTTTACCATGTCTTACAGAGTGCCATGTGTCGGGGCACTCAGTCCCCAGTGATCAGGCTTTCCGCTGGGCATACTTTCTGAGCTGCACATATTACAAATACCGGCGCACTGCCAGGACTGAGGCTATCAAGACTGCTGCCAAAGGTTACGGTATTTAGACGTGAGGGTGACTCATGGATGGAGACGTCGCAGTTTGTTGAGATTTGGGCAATAGCACTCTCACTGGTCAGCGCCATTTCCATCCAAGTATCTAAAAATACCAGGACTGAAAATAGTCACTTCCATAATTAGGAAACATACCCTACAGAAATCTGTGTCCCCAAACCAATTTTACACATAATTCCGTCGTCCCTCAATCGGTGTTGGATGAAGGAAGATTTAAACGGCTCTAGAGCAGACCTGGGCAAACTGCCGCTCGCGGGGCCACAACCGGCCCTCTGGCTGTTCATGGACCGAAACGGAAACAATGGTCCCCAGGCCACACCATGGCCTCCCCCGCCTGCTATCTGCATCCTCAGGGTGCAAACCATTAATACATTGATGAAGGAGCAGCCATTTACACCTTAGGGTACCGTCACACTCAGCGACGCAGCAGCGATCCCGACAACGATACGACCTGGCAGGGATCGTTGCTGCGTCGCTTTGTGGTCGCTGGTGAGATGCCAAACAGTCAGATCTTCCCAACGACGCAGCAACGATCGGCGACCCGTAGTGACCTGTGTAACGATGTGTCTCCTATGTGTCTCAGTGCTAAGTCGCTAGCGAGATCGTTGGTAAAAGGTGTCAAACACACCGATGCATGCTACCCAGCGGGATCTCACCGACCAAAGAAATGTCCAGGCATTTCTGACATGACCAGCGATCTCACAGCAGGGGCCTGATCGCTGGTACGTGTCAAACATAGCGAGATCGCGGTTACATCACAAAACTTGTGACTCGCTAGCAATCTCACTTGTTTAAAAAACCGGATCCGTTATTTTCAAAAAGCGCCGAATCGCGCCTGACGGCAAAAAACGGATGTGTGAAAGAG
>VIAB01003544.1:132691-143242 GCA_009801035.1 Oophaga pumilio
TGATACTCCTTCACCCCCTTACAGAACATTCATCATCTAGAACTAGGAGTTGTGTATATGGCTAGTTTTCCTTGCCCAAAGAACTATGTCATTAGGACCTGTCGCCAGTTTCGGAGAGAAATACTGGAACATATTAGAGATATTTTAAGGGAGGAATATACCCCCTAAGCAGACAATTCTGGTCATATTGAGAGGTCTCCAAATGTCTGAGGTTCCAAGGAATTGATAAGAAGCATCAGTCTCAGATCAGCAGTAGCTCTTACTACCTCTGCATGTTAGTTTCGCTCAAAAGAAGCGACAGTAAGGCGGCCCACTAGCAATGGCTGATTGGCCTCAGGGCTCACGTGATACAACGTCACGCAAGCCCTGGTGCTGACATTGCTGGAACGGAGCCGAAACCTGAGGTGAATACAGGCTGTTTTTTATTTTTCATGGATGATTATAGTAATTGAGATGTGCTGTCATCACATGATCACTCTCATCTAGCAGACAATTATGTCATGTGTATGGCCGTCAAGTTGTCTGCAGAGTCATTTGGCATTTTGCATGTAGATGATATCCATATACAAATTGTGAAATGGAGATCAGAAGTAAATAAAGTAAATTGGTAATAATGATGACTATTAATACATTATCGATAGTATTTTCTGTTCATCAATGGAGTTTCTATATGGTCTTCGTGTATGATCTCTTCTACCCTGATGGTCACTGTAGTGAAAAATTAATCACTAACAAATTCCTCTGTATAGTAAGACACAGGATATGACTTTTACATGTAATTAAACTTTATTCTTGATTTTTCAGATTTAGCAGGCACTTGAATTGCCTACAGATCGGAGAGGTCATGGGTGTAAAGACTACATTGATTGCGCAATAGACCCCTGATAAGACCACAGTGCAGATTCAATAGAAAGCGTAGTCATAGCTCAGACAACTGCTACATTATGTTCACCCATCTTCCAAGCTGTGCACATTTCAAGGGGTCTATTGGACCCGGACTTTTGGACCCTTGAACAAAGATCAAGAAGAAAGTTTCCTTATTCTTTAAGAAATTAATTAAGGTAGTAATAGAGATAATAAAGGGGTAATACACATACAGTGACTTGAAAAAAGTATTTATACCCTGTGAAATTTTCCTCATTTTTCATGTTATACTCATAAACTTAATTTTTGTTTGGGATTTTATGAAATATAACACATGGTAGCAAGTATTTGTGAAATATAAAAGAAATGCTGCATGCTTTTCTAAATATTTTAAAAATATAAATCTGAAAATTGTTATGTGCATTTGTATTCAGCCCCCCTGAGTCAATACTATTGTATGTAGGACCACCTTTCACTGCTGCAAGTCTTTTGGGGTCTGTCTCTACCAGATTTACACATCTAGAGGTGACCTATTTGCCAATTCTTCTTTGCACACTCACTCTCACTCAGTGAGATTGGAGGCATCTGTGAACAGCAATTTTCAAGTCTTGTGACAGATTATCTGTGAGATTTAGGTCTGGACTGTGACTGGGCCATTCACACACATGAACATGCTTTGATTTAAACCGTCTATTGTAGCTATGGCAGGATGTTTATGGTCGTTGTCCTGCTGGAAGGTGAACCTACGCCCCAGTCTCAAGTGTTTTGCAGCCGCTAACAGGGTTTCCTCCAGGAATGCTCTGTATGTAGCTCCATCCATCTTCCCTTCAACTCTGACCAGCTTCCCTATCCCTGCTGAAGAAAAGCATCCCCACAAAATAATTCTGCCACCATCTTTGACAGAGGAGATGGTGTTTTCAGGGTGATGTTTTCACAGGGTTACCGCGACAGTGTGGAGCCAGAAGACCGCAGCGTCTGATTGCTCCTACTCCGGAGCTGAGAATAAGCACTTCTTAATTTTAAACGTGTTTATTCCTGCTGGCAGAACAGGGGTTAATCGGTCATGATGGAAATCCCTGTGCTCACAGCTGAGCTTGGTTAGCCACTCCTTTCCCTCTTTATAATCTGGGCTCTGATACAAATCCTTGTCAGAGCTAGCATTTGCTGCATGGCTAACGGAAGGAGAGGAGTTCTTATGAGAAGAAGAGTTGGAGGCGTTATTAGTGACTGTTGCTTGGTTTGTATGTGTGTCAATTCCCTATCCTTCTCTATTTTGGTTTATTCCCCTACTTTCACACCCCGGTGCATTCCTCTGTTATATGTGAGTGAATATTTTGTATGCCTGGAGTTTTCTGTTAACCCTTGTTTGTGTTGCCTTGTTTGTCGGGTTGGTGTACTATGGTGCACAGTAGCGCCCCTCTTCCCTGGGTGTGGGAATAGAACAGACTGAGGCTAACTCAGGAGATAAGGCAAGGGAGGAGGCCCCGGCATCTTCGCCATCTGAAGTATCCCGGGGAGCAGGGCGAGCTTGGACGCCTCCTAGTGTTAGGGACAGGAACGGAGCCCCTGGTCTCGGGTCACCCAACAGCTGTGCTGTTACAGATGTGCAATGTTACTTTTCCACCACACATAGCGTTATTAATTCAGCCCAAAAAGTTCTACTTTGGTCTCATCTAACCAGAACCCCTTGTTCCACATGCTACCTGTGTACCTTCATGGCATTGTACAAACCACAAACAGGACTTCTTATGACTTGCTTTCTTGCTCCTCTTCTATAAAGGCCAGATTTGTGGAGTATATTACTAATAGTTGTCCTGTGGACAGATTCTTCCACCTGAGCTCTGGATCTCTAGCGTCTTCAGAATGACCATGGGCCTCTTCGCTGGTTCCCTATTTAGTCAGTGCTCTCATAGTTTGGGATATCAATCTAGGTAGACAGCCATGTCTTGGTAGGTTTACAAATGTGTCATACTCTGTCCTTTCCAGAGCGTGGGCTTTTTTTTAATAACCTAACCCTGCTTTACTTTATTTTTTTTACACTTCCCAAATAATTGCTACTTTGTGTTGGTAGATCACAAAAATCCCAATAAAATACATTTTAGTTAGTGGGTGTAAGGTGAAAAAAATGTGTAAAAGTTCCCAGGCTATGAATACTTTTTCAAGGCTCTGTGTATATATAGTACATGTCCAGATAGAGAAGCACAGGCAGTGCAGTGACTGTTATCTGCACAATCCATGATATGGCCAGATACATGTCACATTTATTTGCATTTACTTTGATAGCGAAGTAATCAAGTAGTTTTACTGCTGTCATTTAACCAGTAAAGTTTGTGTATCTGTAATCTAACTGTCTTCTTGTATTGACCTTATGATTAGTTTTATCTTTGTGTACTTTAGACGCCAACCACCAGTTTCTTCATAACACATAGAGCGATCTAATCGCCATCATATGTAAAAATGGCTTACGGAGTGTTTCCCAATATTATTATTATTATTTATTACTATAGCGCCATTTAATCCATGGCGCTTTACATGTGAGGTGGGATATACATAATAAATACAAGTACAGTAATCTTAGACAATACAGTCATGGCCAAAAGTTTTGAGAATGACACAAATATTAATTTTTACAAAGTCTACTTCACTTTTTCTAATGGCAATTTGCATATACTCCAGAATGTTATAAAGAGTGATCAGCTTAACAGCAATTACTTGCAAAGTCAATATTTGGCTAGAAAATTAACTTTATCCCCCAAAACACATTTCAACATCATTGCAGCCCTGCCTTAAAAGGACCAGCTAACCTCTTTTCAGTGATTGCTCCATTAACACAGGTGTGGGTATTGATGAGGACATGGCTGGAGATCAATCTGTCATGATTAAGTAAGAATGACACCACTGGACACTTTAAAAGGAGACTGGTGCTTGGCATCATTGTTTCTCTTCTGTTAACCATGGTTATCTCTAAAGAAACACATGCAGTCATCATTGCAATGCACAAAAATGGCCTAACAGGTAAGAGTATCACAGCTAGAAAGATTGCACCTCAGTCAACAATCTATCGCATCATCAAGAACTTCAAGGAGAGAGGTTCCATTGTTGCCAAAAAGGCTTCAGGGCGCCCAAGAAATACCAGCAAGCACCAGGACCGTCTCTTAAAAGTGTTTCAGCTGCGGGATCGGGCTACCAGCAGTGCAGAGCTTGCACAGGAATGGCAGCAGGCAGGTGTGAGTGCATCTGCACGCACTGTGAGGCGGAGACTCTTGGAGCAAGGCCTGGTCTCAAGGAGGGCAGCAAAGAAGCCACTTCTCTCCAGAAAAAACATCATGGACAGACTGATATTCTGCAAAAGGTACAGGCAGTGGACTGCTGAGGACTGGGGTAAAGTTATTTTCTCTGATAAATCCCCTTTTCGATTGTTTGGGACATCAGGAAAACGCCTCATTCGGAGAAGACAAGGTGAGCGCTACCACCAGTCTTGTCTCATGCCAACTGTTAAGCATCCTGAAACCAATCATGTGTGGGGTTGCTTCTCAGCCAAGGGAATCCTTTCTCTCACAGTCTTGCCTAAAAACACAGCCATGAATAAAGAATGGTACCAGAATGTCCTCCAAGAGCAACTTCTCCCAACCCTCCAAGAGCAGTTTGGCGATCAACAATGCCTTTTCCAGCATGATGGAGCACCTTGCCATAAAGCAAAGGTGATAACTAAATGGCTCAGGGAACAAAACATAGAGATTTTGGGTCCATGGCCTGGAAACTCCCCAGATCTTAATCCCATTGAGAACTTGTGGTCAATCATCAAAAGATGGGTGGACAAACAAAAACCTAAAAATTCTGACAAAATGAAAGCATTGATTGTGCAAGAATGGACTGCTATCAGTCAGGATTTGGTCCAGAAGTTGATTGAGAGCATGCCAGGGAGAATTGCAGAGGTCCTGAAGAAGAAGAGTCAACACTGCAAATATTGACTTGCTGCATTAACTCATTCTAACTGTCAATATAAGCTTTTGTTACTCATATGTTTGCAATTATTATATTTCTGTCTGTAATAAAAACATCTGTCAAACACACATAAAAACCAGAGTGCAGCAGATCATGTGAAAATATAATATTTGTGTCATTCTCAAAACTTTTGGCCATGACTGTACAAGTTATGACTGGTGCAGGAGGAGAGAGTACCCTGCCCGTGAGGGCTCACAATCTACAAGGGATAGGTAAGGATACAGTAGGCGAGGGTAGTATATCCTACTGTTCTAAGATTGCTATTAAATAAATCCCAATACAACCTGAATATAAAAATATATATAATGCAAATATATCAGAATATAAAACATTCAGGACTATAACAGGATATATGAATTTGTATACTCCAAAATAATATACCAAAAAAGCCAAAAACGGAGTTCCATACAAGAATATAAAATCTTTCAAAATGTTTATTGTACATACAAAATTGTACATAAATAATATTTATAAATAAATGATAACCCTATCAGTTAAAACATTATAGGCTCGGGACACTAAGGAATCATACAGATAACAACCATATTTTTTCCTTAAACGCATATGCACACCATGGTGCCAGAAAAAAATAATAAACACGTGTGTGCAATACAAATACCGTGCCTCACACTGTGTATGTACAATAAACATTTTGAAAGATTTTATATTCTTGTATGGAACTCCGTTTTTGGCTTTTTTGTTTTAAGATTGCTGCTGCTGGCTAGTGCATGAACCTCGGACAATTACTAGACACATAATCAGGAAAGATTAGATGAAGAGAATAACTTGTCATCCACAGCTAAAGGACTGCCTGCAACGTTACCGATGCCTGGAAGGTTTATATATGCTGTATATACATGTAATGACATGAAGGTGTCTTGGGGGTACCGCAACATAGAGTGGTCTTGTTTATTTCAGGTGTTTTGCTACACGCACGCATGCACTGGTTGGATCCTCTTTGCTTTCCAGTTAGCTGTGCAGATTTCCCTTCTTCCAGTGTTGCAAGGGTTAAGCTGTACAGATTTCACTTTTTAGTTGGTTGCAAGGGTTAAGCAGTTCTGTTGGTCTCCTAAAGTCTTCTGTCCTGAGTTATCTCATCTGTTCTGTTTCTCTCCACTCCCCTCTGGTGTAAGTAGTCACCTCTTAGCTTGAGTAGTTGCCAGTGATAGCTTGCTATACCTTGGAGTTGGTTTGGAGCTGTGAGCCGTGGAAAGAGAAGCCGTTTATGAGTATTCTCTGGAGATCGCTGTTTGGAAGTTTGTCTGGTGACTTCCTTCTGCTTATTTCCCTTTTGGTTAGCCTCAGCCTTCTTCTCTCTTTAGATACAATTCCTTAGTTAATGAAAGGACCAGAGTAAGACCAGACATGGGGCAGGAACATAGAACGAGGAACAGGATCATTGAGCCAGTGTAGGAAAATAGCGGAAGACTAAGAAGACAAAGTGTAAAGTGGTGAACGAGAACATGCAGAGGGCACATCAAGTTTCCTGGACACCAGGTACATGGTTAGGACATGGAAGCTTGAAGCATGGACAATGCATGGCGTGGCACAGCCATTACACCCTACTGCCTTGTTACTGTCATAGTCTACTCTCTCTACTAGACTTGGATGTACCTGCCCTTTTACAGGCTTTAGGGAAGCCAATTTTACTAGTCAATGATTCTCAATTTTTTTAAGTTTCCCCAGCAGCTCAAGCAACTGGTCTCACAATGGACTGAGTCTCTCTGCTCATCGTCCGTCATGTGTCTACTTTGTGCCCACAGCTTGTCTCAGGCCTCAGGCTCGCTGTTCAGCCTACTCTCAGGTTCTCACACTTTCTGCCTTCAGTGCCCAGCTTATCTCATGGCTGTACTTACAGCTCGCTGCACAATGTATTCCACAACCAACAACATTGGCAACACTGGAATATCGGTACGCCAACCCTCGGAAACAACAGGCATGCAACAGAAATAGAGCCAGCAAATAGGAAAATAATAATCTGAAGGGTAAAACACATTTAGCGCAAGTTATAGAGTGAAGTCTGAGGCTTTACTCTCCCTATAAACTAGTTTTTGTAAAGTAATTAATATTTTGCCGATCCCAGGAGAGGCCCCTACGAAGAGGAAAGGTAGGAAACATAAATTTGAGCCATGCTATTGTCATTTTCTTTAAAGGGAACCGGTCAGCAAGCTTTTATGTAATCCGACAGCAGCATAAGGTAGGGACAGATAACCTAATTCCAGTGGTGTGTCCTTTAGTTTTCAGGGTGCAACAATCACAGTTTTCTGTGCTGCAGATCTAGCAGAGCTGAGTTGTTGAACTGTGCATAACCCTGCCCATTCTGTGTACATTGCATAGTGACAGCTAGTAATCAAACCTCAAGGTTGGATTAGGATGCATGAAGGCAGCTTGTCCTGTAGTGATAATTTCCTGCTGATAAAACACTGATTATATTGAAACAGCAAAACACAGACTAGTAAGTGACACATCAGTAGGATCAGGCTCTCTTCTACTACATTATGCTGCTCTCAGATTACACAGCAAAAACCTGCTGACAGATTATCTTTAAAAACTTGGAATGAACACTAATAAGAGTAAATTGCTTAAAGTGATCACGAGGAATACAAATGTGGTCAGATGTGACCTGACCATGATTCCTTTTAATCACCACAGTGACCAGATTCTATATTTGTGGGATCCTGACATTTCGTTTTTAATTTTGTGTTTTTTTTTATAGCTTATTCTTTTATTTTGACATGTTTATTCATGTACAAATAGGAAATATTTCATTTTCAGACTGCTAACTTGTCACGGATAGACAAAGTGACGACAAAGTTTCACACTCAGTTCATTAGACCATAAAGCTGACCTCAAACATGATACATATTTATATATATGGTCCGATGTTTTACATTTTTCCCTAATTTTTCATTTTGATTTGTCCATGTTATTTAAAAAATATGCAATTATTTTGTGTCTGCAGCTGCTATACAGAACAATACGCTTCCTTGGCACGGACTGTGATGCTCAGATTGGCCATGGGTCTACTGACCCAAACGAGAGGCTCAAATTACCAACCCAGCTGTCGATTTTGGGTCATGAGACCCGTGTTATGTTCATGCATCACTGTCCTTTCTCAGACAGCCTCATGCGGATTTGTGAATGGAGCCTCATCTAGTGCATAGTGAAGTTCGTCCTTCATGATTACCCTTTGATCTGCTTCTGCGACTAATGTCTGTGAGATAGCAAATAGTGATGATAATATTTGTACATCACTGTGGAAAATGTTGGTGCTACATAAGCAACTGGATATACATAAAGAGAAGGGGAAGAGAGTTGATTTACACATTTACACATGCTTGCAGGAAAAGACTACAGGGTTTGCAGTCTTAAATCCCCATCTGTCTCTCTACATACTCTACTCCAAGAGAAGTGGCCAGAAATGCACAAGAAAATGAATATAATAAAATAAAAATAACAATTTTACTGATTATACAAGAATAAAAATACAATAGTAACGATTAAAACAAGTGGCGCTATTGTGCAAATGCTTATATAAGGGGTTTTCGATGGTGACAATTATTTGCTCAGTGCATGCAGATATACCAAGGCAACAAAAAATGATGTTTAGGGACTCTGCTGTAAGCTAAGATAACATGTCACCATTGCAGACCTGGTTTAGGCAATATATCAAAATAGCATGCTGCTATACATCATATGAAGAGGGCAAACTGCCCATGGCCATTACCTTGTGTCTGTGTGGTGTCCACGCCGCGCTCCTCTACCCCGACGCTCGTTTTATCACTTCATCAGGGGGCAGGGGGTTTGTAGTCTGTAGCATTGGTGACACTTAGGTTTATAGAGAAGCTGCATACACAAAATGGGAGGACATTTGTAATTAAGCCCATTGCATCTTTGTTGTTTTTTTTATTCATTTTATTTATTTTTAGTTTGGATCCCTTGAAGCAATGCGAAAATGGATTCCAAAGGTGAACATATTATTTAAAGGGGAAATGTGATTATATCAAGCCCTGTTTATATGTGCTATTAGGGTGTATTGACATCCTCCACTTGTGAACCCCTTTTTGAACTAGAAAGGAAAAAACAGGAGCTCTGTACAAGTGTCACCCCTTCGGATGGAAGCCATTCATCTAAATTTCCACCATGTAACACTTTATTTTCCCTGCAATGGCTGCATGGTAGATATATGGCTGGTCTTCACTTCCTTCTTCATAATCATCTATTTGATGGGATACCAAAAACAGTGTCAGTAAGGATCAGCTGATTACCCCAATGATTGCTTTTTGAAAGGGGTTATCTAATGAGACATCCCCTGTAAGATCTGCAATACATAAATGCTACAATAAAACAAAACATAACATAGCATAATAAAGTTATATAAAAACCATATACTAGCAGCACTTTATCCTTCTTAAAATAAATGTTGGTATTAGTGTTCCTTAAAAAAAAACGCAGTGTCTACCAGTGTCATCTTTCCCATCGACCTTAATGTGGTGTTATAATTTGGTTTTTAATAGAAGGTCCAATAGGAACGTTTCCCACACCCTTTAAAAAGGTGACATATAGCAAGTTATTGAGGAATCTGAGAACATCGGTAAGGTCCAGAAAATGAAAATCCTGAATTGCTGATTTTTGCAGGAGAGATGTTTTGCAGAAATGGACTCAGGCTTCGAGGAATAGCGCGTTCTCTTTGAGGATGAGATGCAGGCAGGTCTCTTGCGTGGGAGTCAGTCAGCTGAAGGCCGCGCAATTCATCTGACGAGGTTTCCCAAGGTAAAATCACAAAGCTTGGAAATGAGAAAGAAATAATGGAGATATATGATTACTGATGAATCTATTCATTTACCTCTTATGTGCAGCGCATTACACTGATGTTACAGGGAATCTGTCACCCCATTTTTGCCCTATGAGATAGGGCCACCGCCATCAGGGGCTTATCTACAGCATTCTGTAATGCTGTAGATAAGCCCCCGATGTCACCTGAAAGAGAAGAAAAATGAGTTATATTATACTCACCCAGGGGCGTTCCGCCGTCCGGTCGGGTCCGGAGGGAGTCGCGGTCCGGTTCGGCGCCTCCCATCTTGTAGCGAAGCCGGCCTCTTCTTTCCGTCCTGTCGCGGCTCCTGCGCAGGCACACTGATCTGCCCTGGTGAGGGCAGAGCAGAGTACTTTAGTGCGCAGGCGCCGTGCTCTCTGACGTTTCCCGGCGCCTGCGCACTGCAGTACTCTGCTCTGCCCTCACCAACCAACCCGGCAAAACTATACAGCTGCGGGCTGCTATTCTCAGGCTGGAAAGGGGCCATGATTATGGACCCCCCAGCCTAAAAACAGCAGCCCCCAGCTGAGCAGAAAAGGCGCATCTATTAGATTAAATTAGAGAAATCATACAATACAGTCTAAAAAAATACTACACATATCGAGAAACTGTAACAGCAGCACAATCTGCTGTCCCTCCACCATGGCTGCAGCTGTTGCTATTTCTCCAACTCTATACACTGGCTTGCAACCAATGTAATTTTCTGGGTTTTGGGAAATATGTTCATGGAGAGGCTTCGCCTTCCTTCCTGTGTTTGATACATCTTTCCACTATCCCAAGGGTTATCAGACTCGGTGTGAGCCAATCCAACACCCAGATCTATCCCTTATTAAAGGGAATCTGTCACCCTAAATTGGCGGGATATT